>JABEEM010001290.1:0-59666 GCA_013363185.1 Fusarium secorum
AGCTTCCGACTTTACCACAAAGACTGCTCTCCCCACAGCTTACTGGACATGGAACAAGACTTATGCGTTCATTGACAGCAACATTTGGCCTCATGTCCGCGCCGTCTACGTCCAGAACGTTGAGCCCCAGCTTGTTCGCATCGGTGAGCGATTGGGACGTTATAAGACCAAGACCGCCAAGCCCATCCAGGAAAGCTACTCCTCAAGGTAAGATCTGTGAGCTACATATCATTGACACGTTGTCTGACACCACATAGCTACACCACTGGAACAACTGCCTCATCTTTCCAGAAGCCCGCTCCTCAGAGCACCACATCTGTTCAAAAATCATCATCTCAGGCTCCCGTTGCTACTGAGAGCCCTGTACCTGAAGTTGAATCTGCTTCTCCTGAGTACATTAACCCTGTCCAGGCCCCTCCTCCCACCGAAAATGAGAGTGAGAGGCGACGAAAGGCTCGCGAAATGGTGGCTCAGGACCTCGAGACTTGGCAGACAAAGTTTGCTACTCAAGCCGATGAGGGTGCGACTGACTTGGAAGAGCGCGTCGACGAGATTGCCAAGCGCATGATTGAGGAGAATGTCAACACTAACGGTCAGAAGCTCTTTGATGACCTTGAGACCACGATTGATCGAGAACTCACTGGTCTCCGAAACAAGATCGTGGAACTTGCTGGAACTAACGCGGATGGTGCTGATCTAAACCAACAGATTGTCACCGCTGTGCGATCTTCTGGAATGGCCATCAAGCAGAAGGCTCAAGCCATTCGACAATGGCGCCAAGGCTATGACCAGGAACTCCAGGAGACTGTTATTACTGTCGCCGATGTTCATTTCCAGGTTCTTGACGAGACTAGAAACCTCGCCCTACAACAGATCGGAATGAGGTGGGCTTGGACAGATGGTATCACTTACAAGGACTGGGCCAAGTACCACGAGCTCAAGCGTACGCTCAATGACTGGACTGAGCAACTGAAGCAATTGATCGTTACCCACCCAGCTCTGCTCGAGGCCCAGGACGCCGCTGCACGAGTTGAGGATGAAGGAATGGAAATTGCCTCTGTGGCTGCTAAGGAGCTGGCTCGCCTTAAGGACGTTGCCCGCTACAAGGTTGCTGCCGGAGATACATCAGACAACTTTGACGTTGACGCTATGAAGCTTGCTGCCGAGCAGGCCGCAGCAGCCAAGAAAGCTGAGGCCCAGACCCCGGCTGAGGACGATAGTGCCGCCTCGAGCCTTTCAGACGTCGTTGAAGAGGCTACATCTCAAGCACAGGACGCCGAACAGAACTTGGAAGACTTTGTCGCTTCCATTGCCGAGCCCGTGAAGGAGGAAGCATCCGAAGTTGCCGAATCTGCCAGCGAGAGCATTTCCAGCGCTTCGTCTGTTTTCGACGAGCCTAACATCATTGAAAAGGCTACCTCGGCCGTTTCAAGCAGCGCCGAATCCATCGCCAGCGATGCCTCCAGCCTCATTTTTGAAGGTGAGGAGAGCGCCAGCAGCATTGCTAAGGAAGCCTCGGAAACCGTTGAGTCTCTATCCTCCACTGCCTCCGAATCCGCTGCCCCCGTTATTGAAGAAGCGTCCAGCGAGCTCTCGGAAGTTGTCGAGTCAGCCACCAATGTCGCAAAGTCAGAAAACAGCAGTATGTCGACCCCCCTTGCCTCGGAAGCATCTGAAGTGCTTATCGGTGACACCTTTTCCTCAGTCAGCAATGGTAGTGAAGAGCCCCTTGAGGCTGGTGACAAGGAGCCACTCGTCGAGATTGAGGAGGACCCCCTGACCCACCGCGACGAAACCCCTCTCTCTGAACAGCATGAGCATGTCAAGCCTGCTTTCCTCGGTGCTGCGGCCCAAGAGGTCCCTCACCGACAGATCGTCCTTGATGACTATGTTGATACGGATGCGATTGCTAGCGCCACCGATGCTGCGCAGTCTGTGTACTCGAACGCCGTTTCTCGTGCCTCTGAGCAATACTCTAGTGCTCTTTCAGTCGTCTCTGCTCAGATCTATGGTACCCCTAAGCCAGTTCATGAGCAGCTTCTCTCTTCTGTCTCTTCGTCATATGACCAGGCAGTCTCAGCCGCTGGTGATCAGTTTGAAAAGGCTAAGCAGGCCGCTACCACCGCCGCTCAGCAACTTCCTGCCACCACTACCGTCCCTACCTGGCTCGACTGGGAGCGTATTGAATCCATTGCTTCCCAGAGACTCAACGAAGGTCGACTTTGGGCCGAGATCCAGTACCAGAGTGCTCTCATCGCCGCTGGACTCGCCACACCTACTCCTTCTTCAGCCCCTGAAAAGTACTATGAGCAGGCGAAGATGAACTACTATGCTGGCCTCGGTGCTGCCCAGGACCGATACTCTAGATTCCTGGCTGGCGCATCTTCTGCTCTCTCCTCCCTCACCGCTACCCCTACTCCCACTGACCTTGCAGGATCTGCCTCCTCTGTCGCTTCTGTGGCCAGGGAGTCCGCTGCTTCCGCTGCCCAGGCGGCAGGTGAAGCTGCAGGATCTGTTTACTCTGCTGCTGGCGATACGGTCAAGTCTGCCGCTCAGGCTGTTGATGACTCCATCTCTTCAGTTGTTGATGCTGCCAATGAGCAGATCTCAGCCGCCGGCCTGGCCATTGGTGATTCTTGGAACAACATTGTTGAGCAGATCAGTGGCCAAGTTTACGGCGAACCTACCCAGATCGCCTGGTACGAGCATGTTTGGGGCGACGCCAGCTCGTATGCCGCCAAGGCCACCGACGCTGCTGCTGACAAGGCATCAATTGCCTCCGAAGCAGCTGCTGCATCCGCCGTTACCGCCTCAGCCGAGGCACTTAGACAGTACGAATCCGTAAGCGAGCTTGTCTCCGAGCTCATCAGCGGCAAGGAGCCCTCTTTCACCGAGAGCGTCCTGGCCCGATTCCAGAGAGCCTACGCCACCGCTGCCGCCAACGCCGAAAGCCTCAGAAGCCAGGCTAACGAAGCTGCGGCCTCTGCCGCTGACAAGGTTGGCAGTGCAGCCAGCGAGGCTACCGAAGCTGTCAAGGAGACCTTCCAGCGTGCGAAGGACGAGTTGTAAACCCGACTAGGAGGAAACATTCTTTTGGAACGATACCCTAGATGATATGACGATCGTTTAATGACATCAATGGTTGTGGAGGTGATTACAAAAATGCAAGAATGAAATGATAGGAGAAGGCGGAAAAGGTGCAGGACACGCGAAAGACGAAGAACAGTAAATTTGCGGGTGCGTTTGATGGGATTTGGATCTCATTTGTGATTGACGATGACCGATTGTTATGTACTTTTATGATTGCTAGCCCTAATTGATGCTTTCAATATTATCTTGGTCTCTCTGTGAGTTAGTTGATGTGATGCCTGTTCCTTTATGCTTGTCACCATTGAAGCCGTCACGAAAAGGCGACCATTAGTCAAAGTCGAAGAGTTTGTATCGGTCAATGAATAGCAGCTAGAAGCAATATTATATCCCATGCCAAGTATACATCTTTAGACTCCCTGTCCATCAAGCTCTGTGGTATAGCCTAGTATCCCATAGTTCATCCCTATATGCCCATTCCAAGCATCTTTGTATACCTCAATCTGAAGGCTTCCAAATCAGGGCTTAAACCAAGGCCAGTTCTCCGTATCCATGTCTTCTTCATCCTTCCTCTCCGGCGGAAAATAATGGTCGTAGCCAAGCGGGACAGACGTGTCTACAGAAGAAACTCTAACCCAGTCGATGTTGTCCTCCGATGAAGCGATGGCGAGTTCTTCGTTTGTCTCTTCGATCACCTTAGTGAAGTAGGCGGTTTCTTCCTCAGTCCAGACACGAGATGCTTTGTAGGCGGTCAGTTCAGGGTCCTCGACCTCATCGTCCTCGAGGAGGCTGATCTCATCGTGGTGATAGTTATCGGCTGGGTCGAGGTACAGAGGTTCCATCTCGAGAAGGACAGACTTGTCTGCGAGGATAACGGGCGAGTCAAAGTCATCAAGTCTGACTTCCACAGGAGCAAAGAAGTCAAACTCCTCTCCTTCGACAGAGTCGATGTCGTCAATCGTGAGGTTGTTGTCTTTGCTCAGGTCGCTGAGGGTAACGGAAGAAGGGGTCTCTTCTTTATCCTGCATCTCTGCATTCATGACCTCAAAGGTAGCGTCGGAGTAGGCTGGCGGGTGAGGCATGCGACAAGGCTCAGCGAGGTTCTCGTTAGGCCAGGGCTTCTTCTCGATGAAGTTCTCAGGCAAGTCGCGAGGGAACCAGCAATCTCTGGCGAACGATACTGCAGGGATACATCTCTCGAGGACCCAGACTTTGGGGTCAGGATCAACGGGATGGCCGCACTCGGGGTAGACGTATCGAACTGCTCTGCACATGATTTCTTGAAGCTCATTAGCCTCAGGAGGGCATTTCGAGGACGAGGAGGAAGAAGAAGACTTACCACTTTGTCCAAATAGTAGCAAATAATGACGACAGGGAAGGAGTCCAAGAACACTTCCAATATTCGAATTTATAGTATCTCAGATTCCGAGATTCATTGCAGTTTGTGTGATGTTTTATTGCTGATAAAAAGGAGGGAGGTCGTTTGCAAGGGCAACAATGCTTCATTTTATTGACACCGGCGGGAAGAGTCAAAGAGATACAATAGCGGAGGTGGGTATGCAGACGGGTGGACACATGAATGAACATTCTTCTTCGAGATGGGCACTGACATATATGCAAACGGGCTCTACTACCTAAAGTTATACAGCATCTTTGGTATGAACTTGAGATATCTTGTCAATGCTTTCAGTAGTATAGTGCTCAACGATGAATAGGTTTTGTGATATATGATTCTATTGTCGTCTGTATATCACTCCTATTTTACAAAGTCTGATCAGACATACTGCACCTGTACTTTTCGAACATGTAGCTTTGTATTGTGGTCCGTTAATAACAAATGATACGCAATAAAGCCATTGGGCTCATCATTGTCATAGTATCATGCATTAAACAGCCATTAGAGGATGTCCTTGGAACTCCTCAGTGGCAGTGAATCCTTTCCATCTACAGTCAATAGCAGGAAATATTATACGTAATTACATTCAGATCCGTGAATCAGCCAAGGGTGTTGCTCAAATTCATCTCAGCCCACATCTCTAATCATAGAGGTCTGTATCACTTGCGAGGTCTTTATATCCGTCCGTCATAGCTCTTGGAACAGCTTAGCCCCCGTATTATCAACTCTTACGTCATTTCTCTAATTGCATAAAAGAAACCCGTAAGTCCATATAGCCATGGAGAGCGTACTTCCCGGGGTTGTCTTTATACGAATGTGCCCATCTGACAGATACATCCCCAGACTGTGTCTTCCAGTGCATCAGACAGACTATGGTTTGGTGAAATTATGAGAATTGCCTAAGACTGCACTCCGTCATATTAATTGCAAAGATGCAGTTGAATCTTGGTGATTTTGAATGCATGAATCAGAAACCAGGGGTCAGTTGATGAGGCAGCATGGTCGTTGGAGCTCCAGCAAACTACTCTGCTGCAAGGAGACCAATCTCACTTACATCACTTTACAAGAAGACATACATATTTTGATCAATAATTTTCCACTTCATTCTAGTCTGGAGGTTAAGCTCATCACTAGCCTATATAACTCATCCCCTGCCAAACTCATTGTTGATACCATCATCATACTCTTGTGAAAGAATTCGCCATGGAAGCGCCGTGTTATACCAATCCCAAACCTAGAACTCCCAGGGACTTTTGACCGTTGACTCAGTAAAGATAACCTGAGGGCTTATCCATTCCTCCAAACCCTATAAATGCACCCAAATTCCGTAAAAGCGCCTGCCCGTCGCGTTGTAAATACTCCCGCTACCCTTTAATATGTTGAAGACCTGACTTGGCCAGAAAAAGAAGATAGAAAACGAGTTGTGCCACATGTGGCTTTTCGCGTAAGACGCTGTTTGGTATCTTGGAATGTCATAAATGTTTCACAAAGGAAGATCATCTACTGATGAAGTCTCGTTGTAGATTAGATGGTGCTTATGAAGGAGTGCCGCGCTCTTCGACACGTTCTCCCTCAAAGCTGTACAACCGCACCTCGCCATCTTCACTGCCACTTGCCATGCGGCTGTCACTCAAACCAACACATGTGACCGGACCGGCATGGCCAGTAAAGCTCCGTTCACACTTTCCAGAGCGAGGTTCCCAGATCTTGGTCATGGAGTCATTAGCCCCTGTGACCACACGAAGAGTGTCACCAACAAGGCCCCAGATGCCCTCAACATGACCAAACATGCTGCGGATGCACTTGCCAGTGATAGTGTCCCACAAGCGGACCGTGTTGTCCAATCCACCAGTGAGCATGTAGCGCGGGGGTAGCGGACGGTCGGGGTCGGATGTGAAACCCGAGCCATAAGCCGCCCGAGCATCGACAGGCTGCTCGGCAGTCGCTGCAGGGGGGCTGTTACTTCGACCACTGGATACGGACGCAGTATCTGTGGTATCCAGTTGAGGCACCTCATCAGGCTCAAAGTCAGCAGGCATCAGGAGAACTTGCTGGACCTGACCAACATGGCCAAGGAATGTCTTGATACACTGCTTTGAGTCGATGTCCCAAAGTTTGACCGAGAGATCATCCGATGCCGAAAAGACGACGCGCGAGGGCGAGTCAATTCGCACGTGGTTGACCCAGTCAGTATGACCTCGAAGACAGAAAGTCTGCTTGGTATCAAAGCTGAACACCTTGACGGTCTTATCGATGGAGCCAGATGCCAGAGTACACCCGTCGTAGTGAACTGACAACACACCCTCGGTATGACATGGGAGTGTATTCAAACACTCTCCTGTTTGCCAGTTCCAAATCTTGATAGTCTTGTCGAAGCCGCCGCTAATCAACTTGGAATCGTCAAACTGAAGAGTGCGAACTGCTGAAGTGTGTCCTCGGAGCGTGCGCATAACTTCTCCAGTCTCGATGTTCCAAATCTTGATGGTCGTATCATAGGAGCCAGTTGCAAGGATGTTGTCGTCAAACTGGAGACAAGTAACGCCATTCTCATGACCTTTGAAGGTCTTAATGGAGCAACGACCAGTCTTCCAGTTGTACCCCACCTTGAAACGGTCGCGATAAACGTCTTTCCATGGTCGAAACTTGCGTTCTTGCTCAAGCTGTTGCCTTGACTTTTCTCCGTTGCTCACACGAGAGCGTTTAGCAACTCGATCATCATGTTGGTGTTCGTCGTCGGCTTGTCGTTTTCGTGAATCGCTCGATTGTGTCTCAGCCTCATCGTCGATCTCTACCACGTCGGCGGCATTCGGTTGTCGGTGAACTTGTTGATGGCGGCTCCACGCCATCAATTTTTTCTTCTCGAGAAGAGGCAGACCCCAACCGCACTTGGTGCATTTGCGATCAATGTGCTGTTCGCACATGCGGTGCCATACCACGTCGTCATCGGCGAGGTTTCTCCATCTACGGCTGACTTGAGCGGCCTTGCAGAGAGAGACTGTGTCGAGATACGATAGAATCTTATAGGAGAGTTCGGTAGGAAGAGCGGCAAGGAAGTCGATCTTGAGTTGTTCTTGTACCTCGCGCGATACAGTAGAGAGTTGGGGGAAGCAGCATTGTGTAATGATGCCCTGTAGCATCAACTCACGATGTTTTGATGGGGCAGCAGAAAAGAGAGACCAGACGTGAGTAATGGCTTCTTGGTCTGCGGATGAAAGGCTGTTGAGTTCCTTCGTGAGTGTTAGCATAAACAATCAGGGTATTTGACTACTAAGAGCCACAACACGCAGAAGTGACTGAAGTTGTTGAGGTTGGGGGAACTGGACTTACAGTTTGGATGAAACCCATTTTAGTCTCGTCGGCGGCGCGTCGACATTTTGAGTCGGGTCGATGACGGTAGCAAAACTTGCTGTTGGGATCTCTCTTTCGAATCGCAGTGGTATTGTTGGGACTTGGAGATAGAGGCATGGCTGTCTTTGCCTTGCCAAAGGGTGCGTAGAGGCCAGGAATATGTTCCTTGAGGAACGGGCTGACGGTCTTGCCGACCAATTCGGAAGGCATCTTGACGAGACGTGGGTTGATTTCTTGATCGGATCGGTGTCTATCGCAATTGTTTTTAGAGGGTTGTTGGGAAGAGTTGTCGTCGAGGTGTTCGGAGTCGATGTCGTAGACTTTCAAAGAGTGGCCGTTTGTAGGAGGAAGGGGTGAGGATGAGTCAAGTTCTGTGGACGGCGCAGAAGCATGGCGATGTGTGGGATTTGTTATTGTAGCCGGAGTAGGTTGCGAAGCAGAAGATGAAGTAGGTATAGAGGAATGAAGAAGAGTTGAAGCACCGGGGGCTGCGACAGAGGTATCGGAGGAGGGCCGATGGCCGTTGGCGAGCGAGGGGCTTTCCATGGCGCAGGCGCAGACTCAGAGGCACAGAAGTATGTATGTAAGTACAGTACAGCACCAAAGTGTAAAACACAAGTAAGCAAGGGCCTGGGGGTGGGAAATTGGAGTCGCGCGATGAGAAGGTGAGATATCGTAACTCGCTGGCCTTGATCCGGGGAAGAGTGGCAGAAAGGATCTGAGGCAAAGTGACTGGTGGATGGCGTGCTATGTACCAACGGCAGCACGAGCTTAGACCCCTGGTCAAGAGGCGGTACAAGTACGACGAGGCTAGACTACCTATGCCGATTGTTCTTGGCTCCAAAGGACGCTAATTGGGTTGTGGAAGGAGGTAAGACAGGACGTGATTTGTTCTTTTGTCTCCGAAGGTTGTCGAGAGGATTCGAGTTGGCTGATTGTACAGTAAAGGAAACGAGTGTCAACGCCCACCTCAGAACCTTGTGGTGTGAAAAGTGTAAAGTATTGGATGGGGACCCAATCGAGTGTGACGTTTGGCCAACCTTGATAGAAGGATGGTTCGGGTCGTCGGGGAGGCCCCCTCCTTTCCATCTGAGCTGAGCCGACTCGTGCCAGAAATTCCCTTTTTTTACCAACACCCAACAGAGGCCAACCCAATTGTCTGGTCAAATGGCGGGGGAATGACAGGGAAAGAGGGTCTTTCACTACGACCTCGACCTTTGGCTGTCGACCAATTGAAGTTCTAGATAGCGACTAACAAATTCATCCCATATCAGTGTTATTCCCTATCCCTCACTACGGCACTCTCTGTCGTTCTGTTATCTTTCAGCTTCCTCTTCTCATCCTTTTGTGCGACCACATCCTTCTTTCCATTCCAGATATCATTGCCATGTACGCCCCCTGTCAGCTTTTGTCTGCACTGATTTGAGCCCTGGAGGCGTCTGGCCTTGTCAATTCTGTTCAATCATCTCACTGGACCTCTTTCAAATTTGGGACCGAAATGGCGTTATCACCGGCCGATCTAACAAAAGTGGAGCTGAGACACGGCACTCGGTCGGTGTAAGTCAAGATGGCGGCTCTGCTGAGAGATACAAAGTTGATGACATTCGCCACTGAAGCATCGCAATGAGAATTGATATGAAATTTGAACATTTCAATATCAATCTCATGTCAGGAACAAGGCACGACCTCTCACAGCATCATCAAGGTATCTGACGCTATCGCAACCTGGCTTCTACCAAGTCATGCACCAGAACGGGGCGTGGACGGGGCATGACTGAATAGGACTTGGACCCATTGAGACCCTCTCCATGGCGCAGAGAAAACTCCTTCTGCAATAAGGACGGCACTGGCTAGACTGGACTGGCCACTGGTGGTCTCTTGCTTGAATACGATAATCCACTTCACCTTGAGTTACATTGTATTTTCGTTGTTGTCGGCAGATGGAAAGAAAATGGATCCTCGAGTGCCGCCGTATCCTCTTCTCTGTTACATAACAAGACCCCATCGTCAGAATTCTCTTCCCAAGTATCCTCTTTTTTACGTCTTCTTTTTCTCTTAGGCTGGCAGACTGGGCTTCCTTTTTACTTTGCTGTCGCCCCTCTTTTCACTTGAAGCCTGCAGCTGATCATTCTTTAACTTTCCGTTCTTTAATAGGCCGTTGTCCATCTTGCATATACGCCACAGACAGCCACGATGTATGTATGTACGATAAACTCATAACTCAGAGTCATCAATCCAGATACCATGCGCCTCGACAAGTTCCACCATTAACAGGATCGTTTATTGTCCTGGGATATATCGCCTGAGATGATGTGATTTTCCCATGTCAAACAGTCAATTGACCTCTTCTCGATCCCATGTCACTCCCTATCTTTGTCATCACGAATCTTTCGCCATCCCGAGATCCGAGTCGACTCATTTTCACCCTGGCGGCTTATCAACCACTCAACCCTGATAAACAATCACTTAATCAACAGTCACGCAAGAACAAGGAAAATTCTTTTGATCCGAGGCCTCCGTGTCTTTCGACTCGTTAACTTTGTTTTCTTGCTGGCATTGACTCATAGTTGATTCTTGATCATATAGCCAGGGCGAGACCTTGTTGCTCACTTTGGTCCCTGAGCACATCATCAGAGGCATGACCATGGCGCTGAACCATAATCCCATGGTTAGCAAATGGAATTTGGCGGTGCCATGATTCTTGCTGCTGGGGGAACCCTTTTGAACTCGCGTCGCCCCTTTTACATGACCAAGCTTCTGTTTTGGTCTTGGTTCATCATCTCTCATTCTTCTTAGTTCTTACAATCCACGACTCTGCGGCAGTGAGCAGTCAATCATTGACGTGTCATGATGGAGGATCGCCATATCCTGGCTCACCACTGACCAGGCTCGGAACTTTTTCTTCCACTCGAATGCATGTGTTTCGCACAGATCGCAGGGCGTGCCCATGTCCAGGGCCATCTATAGAAGCCGTACAGGCCCTACCAGCTTCCATAGATGCCCTCAGCCACCGGCTCTTTACCAACGTGCCTTATCCTTCTAGGCGCGCGCTGCAATCTTGTTTCAGAGAGCATCGCGACATTCTACGGCGGTGTGGCGAAATTGGGAAACAAAGCAAAACATCCTGCCTCGTTGGTGTTTCTGACTCGGCCCAACGGGCACAAATATGCAGCTAGAAGGTTTTGCAAGGGAGATGATATCTGATCCTCACCATAATAGCAGATGGATGAGGAATCAAGATCAGGATCTTTTGCATCGTAGACTGAGCTGGGCGCAATCTTGAGGTCGGGGTTACCCCGACTCTTGGTCAATGTAGATGCTTCAGCTCTGAATATGTGAATTGTGCATGAATTGATGATGATGATGCACATCACCACCATTAGCGGAGGACTCGGCATAAGAGCTTCCAGGCTGGAATGTGACACGGTCAGATAAACCATGCCTCACTGCAACCTTTCCATCAAGTATCGACGATGACCGATCTGACATGCATTTCGACGCGATCACCACCCTTCTGATAGTGAAGCTCAAATATGCATGCACAATAAGTGTATAAGATGCAGTTGGCCACTAAAGCGCCATCAATAACCTCGGTGAGATGGCCGAGTTGGTTATGGCGCCAGGTTAAGGTTAACCTTAACACCAATTTCCTGGTGGAGCAATCCTCCTGGGTTCGAGTCCCAGTCTCATCAAAGAGTTTCTTTTTGCATTTTCTATCGCTTGGTTACCATCAATTGTGATCTGTGTTTTTTGGGGGTGTTTATGATACTCTTGACTTCTCCCCGAAGCTTGGACGCTAGTTCAACCTTAGCTCGCTGTTCCTGAATGTCAAGCTACTGGAGACCTCAGCTCCCTGACATCGCCATAACAAACATGACTTCATCTATGATCTAATCATATCCCTAACTCAGGGATAGCAACATTAGATTCCGTCTTTAATTTGCTTCTTTCGCCAATCTCCCCTTTGAAATCCACCGCGGATCATCTATCCCTCAAAGCGCTGACCTCGATTCAAAGGCTAGCAATAACTCAGCATCATCGATCGTTGATGCAACTCTCCCGTTGTCTCATTAACAGCACTCAAGATCGAACTCCACTGCAGTTCAAATAAACCACTTAACGCGTCAAGGTCATGTAAATCGCGAATCGGTCGCGGTTAGTTGCTTGCCACTTGCATCACAATCGCCCAGCCACGCGACAACTGATCTAGAGATTAACCTCTCGGATCGAGGTTTTCAATTAAGAGATCAGGGGCACTAGGATCGGGCTCGGAAGTGCTTGCAGCAAGGCTAGTAGCGAGCCGTGCTGTTGGTCCTGAGGAGATGATTCATTGAAGTGATTATCCGTCAATGTCGTCATGGATAGATGCTTTTGTTTGCGGGTCATGACGGAATAGTCGTTTTTGGTGAGAAAAGATGTTTCAGTTGAAGAGCAGGAACGAAATGTATAAGAAGAGTGGTTTTCTCGAGTAAGAGGATAGGAATATTCTCATCATCACTCAGAATTAACTGTCATCTGCAACTCACCACTTACACCACAACCACTTTTCACACTCCACCGACAACTTTCATCATGTCTTCCGACGGCCTTCAAGATGCTCCCTCCGCTGAGTTCCAGGACGACTCCTACGTTTCTCGCCCTGGTGAGAAGGAACAGCCCATCCCAGTTCAGTCCGATTCCGATCGAGTCGAGGATCCCGTCGACGGAGAGCAGGCCGACACTGACGCTCAGCTTGGTATGCTCAACTCTGTTACATTAGTACGGGAATCTCTCTAACACAGTTCCAGAGCGCGATGATAAGGATGCTATTGACGAAAGCAACATCATCGAGGAGCGTACTCGAGGTGCTGCCCAGCCCAGTGGTACCTATCAGGAGCCTGGTGATGAGGAGGGTCTCCCTTCTGACACTGGTCGAAGCTCCAACTATTAAACGAGTTATGAGAGCGTGAAAGCCTTTATTGGATAGCGAATGGATTTTGTACAATAGAAGTCTGGAATGAAATGAACTTTGACCAGTTGTAATGATCAAATCAGTGAATGTATTTACCACTACTGAATTCCTCGGACCGGTAAGTCGTCCACTCGAGTGAATAGTGTTGTTTTTACATACATACCTCACCTACCACTTCTTCCTCCTGTCTTCCGTGTAATAATCAATTATGGTAGCCAGGTTGTATCGTATTAAGAACTCATCAGTAAACCAGTAATGATATCTGACTGTAGTAATAGCAACATATACTTAAGTCGAGAGGTCATTTTTCTGTGTTTAAACATCATTGTTGATTAAAGTTATGTTTCTGATGTATGAAATGCCAGACTGCTAGCTATGCTGCGTCTGTTACATCCTTTCTACATTCACACCACGATTCTGTGCCTCGTCTTACCTTGAGGTAAATATGAACTAAACCTCTTCTAAAAGACTGTTACTGTAGAAATTTACCATAGCAAGTTTACTATTCTAATAGCGTGAACATCTAATCCAATAAACAGAAGGAAAATAATCAAGAGCAATTGCAAGTATCACTACCCAAGCAAGCCATGAGGAATGACAGAAACTTGAAGCAAAGATGGAAACACTGATACTTCGACAGCACTTACACGACGATGTCGAGATCCAGGGTAGCCCCCACATATGAAGCTCCCCCCCGCCGGGACCGCAACGGGAAGCCCCACTCACCCGCATCGAAAATCTCGTCGTCAACCAAACCAAAAAAAGTGTCCACGCGATAGCTACAACTTTTCTCTCTCGTCAGCTCGAGCTTTCATATTTGTCGCAACCGATGCAAACATGGCGGCAGATAACGAAGCTCCTGCCGCGAGCAGCGCAAATGAGTCTCGTCCCTCGGGCGACAACAACAAAGCCTCTAACAACAATGGCTCTGAGAATCGTCGCAACCCGCGCCATGACCACAGAAAGCCAGGCAAAGGACGATCAGAGAAGGGTCGCGGAGAATGGGGGTAAGTCCTGACCCCAATTGGTGATATGAGTACAGTTGCCAACGGCGCTAACCAGATACTAGTCGTGAGAAGGGCGACAAGCGCAAGAAGAATGATGAATTTAAGGAGTTTAAGCGTCGCAAACTGAACAAGAAGGGCGATTCGGCTGATGGCGAGTCGAGCAACAACCCCTTCTCCAAGGATGAGATTGCTGCCGAGGAGCGACGACCCAAGCGAAAGGTTGCTGTCATGATTGGATATGCGGGCACTGGCTACAAGGGCATGCAGGTCAATGGCAACGAGAAGACCATTGAGGCCGATCTATTCAAGGCATTTGTCGCCGCAAGCGCTATTTCCAAGGCCAACGCCGACGACCCCAAGAAGTCGAGTCTTGTTCGATGCGCTCGAACGGATAAGGGTGTGCATGCGGCTGGCAACGTCATCAGCTTGAAGCTTATCATTGAGGACGAGGATATTGTGGACAAGATCAACGCCGAACTACCAGAGCAGATCCGAATTTGGGGTATTCAGCGAACAAACAACGCCTTCAGCTGTTACCAGACCTGCGACTCAAGATGGTACGAGTATCTCATGCCTAGCTACTGTCTTCTGCCTCCCCACCCCGAGTCTTTCTTGGGCCAAAAATTGGTTGAGTTGGCCAAGGAGCATGGTGTCGAGGATGAGCTGGCTGCTCGAATGGAGGATGTCAAGGATTTCTGGTCCGATGTGGAAGAGAAGGAGATCAAGCCCATCCTGGCCCGGTTAGACCCCGAGACCAAGGCTGCCGTGTTGGAGCGAGTCCACGTTATGGATGATGAAGAGGTTGCTGCACGCAAGGAAGCTGCGAAAGAGACCGAAGAGAGCGCACCAGCAGACGAGAAGCCTGCTACTGAGGCACCCGCTGGTGAGGCTGCTGAACAAACCACAGAGCCCGAGGCTCAACAGTCTGGCCTTGTTCTAGAGAGCCATAAACCCAAGAACCGTGAGCTTGGCCCTGTTGATTTTGCCCTTCGAGACATCAAGGCAGCTTATGTTGCCGCTAAGCGACGATACCGTGTCAGCACCGAGCGTCTGAACCGTCTTCAGGAGGCCCTCAACAAGTACAACGGCACAAAGAACTTTCACAACTACACTGTTCAAAAGTCATTCTTTGATCCCTCGGCGAAGCGACACATCAAGTCATTCGTTGTCAACCCTAAGCCCATCATCATCAACGACACAGAATGGCTGTCTCTCAAGGTCCACGGACAGAGTTTCATGATGCACCAGATCCGAAAAATGGTTGGTCTAGCCAGCTTGATCGTCCGCTGTGGCACTCCCATGGAACGTATCAACGAGAGCTACCAGAACCAAAAGATGGCCATTCCCAAGGCCCCCGGTCTCGGACTCTTGCTTGAGCGACCCGTATTCCACAACTACAACCGAAAGGCCACCGAGTCACTCGGAAAGGAAGCGATCGACTTCGACAAGTATGAAGAGAAGATCCAAGCCTTCAAGGACAAGCAGATCTACACCCGTATTTTCAGTGTGGAGGAGAAGGATAACTCGTAAGTGCCGACGTATGTACAAGTCGGACAAGGCTAACAATACACGGCAGGTTTCACATGTTCTTCAACCAGATTGACCAGTTCAAGACAAATCACTTCCTGTGGCTCACGGCTGGCGGAATGAAGGCTGCCGAGATCGCAAGGGACACCACAGGTGAAAAGGTGCAGCAGGATGTTGATAAGCAGCTCGGTGATGAGGATGAGGAGGACCCCGAGGGCGGTGAGGGTTAGAATGTGTAACAGTAAAAACTGGATAGAGGATCAGCTTGCTTGATACGAATGTTGTAAACGATGCATTGTTTCGTTATCGGACGTCCCGGGGTTGTTTTCCACCATTGAATTGCAGTGATTGTGAGTGTGGTTGAGCTGCAGTAGTTACGCGGCTTCGTGTCTTGGTTTCGAGCAGAGTTGATTTGAAATCATGCATATTCATAAGTGAATGCTTCTGAAATGCTGTGCAACCTTTGACTTGATTACTTTCTTTTCATTGCATCAAGCCACGAAACACGGGACGCTGTGTAAGTGAAGTTGTTTTCCTTTCTGGGTGACTGGTGACTGGACCCACTGACCACAAGGTGAGTTTCGGTGTACTCAACTCAAGCCTCAGGCATCAATCCCTCACCGACGCACGGACCGCCCACAATCGAGCGAGGGTTGAAAACCCCAATTTAGCGACTTTTTCGAAATTGGCTACTATCAAAAATTCCCAGCGGCCCGCGCAACACCATCAACTTCGTCGTCGTCAATCCCACGTAGTCGAACCAGCCGTCAAAATGAGCGCCCAGGCCCTTAACAAGATCGCTCCCAACAGCCCCTCGAGGCAGAACCCCTCCGAGCTTGAGACCAGCATCGCTCAGGCTCTCTTCGACCTCGAGTCCAACACCTCCGACCTCAAGGTTGCCCTGCGACCTCTGCAGATCGTCTCTGCCCGTGAGGTGAGAATACCATGAAACAAAAGAATTCCGAACTTGTGTCTCGTTTCGAGAAATCCTGTTCCCACATAAGAAAACTGCACTGTTCTCGCAATGGCCTCTCTCCGCCTCCCGACCGCGCACTTTTCCCGTCGATATTCGAGAGATAATTGACTTGATGCGCTTACACATGTCGTCCGGGCGGAGGAGTGCCAGCCGGAGTATCATTGACTTCTGTGGAACAGGACGGGAAGCGGTCCAAGGTTTCGTCCTGGAGCTCGCATGCTGACTTGGGATCTTGACTAGATCGAGGTTGGCCACGGCAAGAAGGCTATTGTCATCTTTGTCCCCGTCCCTTCCCTGCAGGGCTTCCACCGCGTCCAGCAGCGGTAAGATATCCCCATTCTTCCCCCCTCAGACCTTGAATACTAATACTCCTCAGTCTCACCCGTGAGCTCGAGAAGAAGTTCTCTGACCGCCATGTCCTGATCCTCGCTTCTCGCCGCATCTTGCCCCGCCCCAAGCGATCCGCCCGCTCCCGCAACACCCAGAAGCAGAAGCGCCCCCGTTCGCGAACTCTCACTGCCGTCCACGACGCCATCCTCGAGGATCTCACCTACCCCGTCGAGATCGTCGGCAAGCGCGTCCGCACCAAGGAGGACGGCTCCAAGACCCTCAAGGTCATCCTCGACGAGAAGGAGCGTGGTGGTGTTGACTACCGCCTCGACACCTACTCTGAGGTCTACCGCCGTTTGACAGGCCGCAACGTCAACTTCGAGTTCCCTCAGAGCGGTCCCGCCGACTACTAAGTCTGTGCGTTACCTTTCGAGATGAAATAGAAGAAATGACTATTTTTTCCCTGATTCGGGCTGGGAGTGTTTTTTCACAAATGGTTGGTTGGTCAAAAAAGGGGCTTGGCGTCTTAAAGAAAGTAGCTTGATAAATGGTACAAGCAAGCTGCGTATGATTTGACAAGACAACTTAAACACTTCTTCCCGTCCATGCCTTCACTTCGTCCAATTACTGGGTATCTAGATCTATGTCTCATGTGCATGCCTTTTCTATGTTCAATCGTGACTGATGCGGCCAACTCCAAGCACACACCAATAAGCCAGCTCCCTCCTCTCCTGAGCATCCTTTTCCTTTGTAGATGCGGCACCGACGTCTTGCTGGGAATCAGGCTCCCACTCCATCCTCACAAACATGGGTATCTCTAGAATATCCTCATCCTCCTTCAATGGACTCTTGTCCTTCTGACCGTCAAGTCGTAGTGAAGCGGGAACCACTTCCAAGATGATGCTGACCCAGTTGCGCCCTCGCTCCCAAATCTTACCGGCTTCAGGCTGACCACTGCTCTCTTCACCTTTTCGCTTTTTGTCTCTGTCATCGTCCTTCAGAGCATCATCCCACATGTCCGTGTTGGCATCAATATCGAATTGAGGACACAGAATAGTCACTTTGCTGGAGAATCTGCCAGGTGTACTGTTTGGCGTAGCAAGTGTGACCTTGATTCCATCGAACAAAGGGTTCTTGAAGGTTATGATGTAGTGATGCGGGGTGAGGGGCTTGAGTGGTCGCTCTTCTAGAATTTGGGGACGCTGCGTCGGAGGGACTGTTCCAACTGTGGGGTTGAGAGGCTTGATGGTGATCGTAGGGATATACGCCTTTGCGACAAGTCTGATCTTGAACCGTGTTGACGTGACCTTATTTTCTGGCTTAGAGATGATATGCCGACACACAGAGCAACGTTTAGAGCGCTTGGTTCTGAGAAGATGTGGTATAGGCCGTAGACCATCTTGGAATCTCTGAGCCTCTGCTTGTTGGAGGTTCTGCTGTATAGTAGCCGTTGCATCCCACCCTTCTTGGTGCAGTTTCTTAATCTGAGCTGATTCATCCAGATCAGCCAACTTGAGACCTTCCTCCGCCGAGAGAGCTTCACGCATAACATCTGAAGGACCATTGCGCTTGCGGACATGTCCGTGACCAGTGTACATAGCCATGATACGAGACAACGACGCTGCAGGAGATCCATAGCCAGTAGTGTCATTCAGTGGAGATATACCACTCGAGGCAGCATTTGTGTCTGCAAGCTGCGACTGGTAGAATGACTTCAAATTGGCATATTGAAGGTCAGTATCGACATCGCCGTCGGCAAGAGGTGGCTCATCTGGGTTCTCTTTGCGACGCTCCTTGAGTTCTTTCGCCGTGAGTTTTAGATCTCCTCCATTGTTGATCTTGGAGAGCTGCGAGTGTATGCCGTTAGGCTTGTCAAACTTGATGCCTATCTCGGTGGAGGTCCAGTTGCAGTACTGGCAATACAGTGCATATTGAGGTCCTGGGATGTCGGCGCCAGGGTTTGACTGGTCTTTCTCCAAAGGTGTTTCCATGACCTGGAGAGGACCAATACACACGGGACACTGGTAACAGCTTCGGGTACATCTAGGAGGCGCATGTCAGGCTTGGTCCGGACCATGTCTTTGTGGTATTTACCTATTCCCGTCGCTGCGCAAGTTACTACTGGGAACCTCAAACAGACAGTTCGGACAGTAATATGTGACAACCTCCTCGTTCACACATCGCGGACATCGTATTTGCTGGCAGTCTTCGCAGTAGAGGAGGTACTCGAGAGGGTAGAGGCTGTAGTTTGAGCGAGGATCGCGGGGGTCAAAGGTTCGTTCGTCGGAGGATTGTGATTGACGCGCTTGGGGGAGATCGGGGGGCGAGTTGTCTGAACACGGACATTGGATGTACGTGTAAGGTATCACGAGCGCCATGGCAGTGGAAGGTCGTGGACTTTGGCCGACTCGGGTTGAAGTTGGGAAGGGAGCTGTCTTGAAACTGGGGTCTTTGTTCTCGGTGTGAGGTGAGTAGAGCTATGGTCACTTCGGTGAGGGGCCAATCAGGGTCTACATAGATTCATTCAACTAAATGTACCTCCTCAGTAGTATAGTAAGGATAAACTAACCATGTTTTTCCATTTGAGCTTAACAAACTGTATTATTTACTGTGATCACTAAGAAAAAAAAAGTGAAAACGTTGGCTGTCCTCAACACTCTCACACTCAGTCTCAGCTCACAGCCTCACCAGGAATATGGGAGAGCTGAGTCGGTTCAACATTCCTGTCTCAACGCTCATGAATACCAGTTGTTTCAACTCGGTATCATACCCCTAAACTTACACTGATCGACCTAGACTTTTGTCGCCTACAATAGGGGCCCTTTTCTTGCCTCCTCTAGGTATATTACTGTGATCTTGTTTCAACCTGAAGTCTATTTCTATGAGTCTTGATTGGTTTTTAAACCATAACGCAGAATGGCTTCCAACAGTAATACTCTAATCATCTAATGCCCTGACTCTCGTCGTCAGAAGCATGAATAAGCCCTCTATTCAGCACATTTCATGCATCCCGAGACTGTGGCGTTGTAAGGAAAAAAGACCTTTGGTAGTGGTCGAAGCTTCGCTTGGTGAAACACACAACTGAGGGCGGCTAATGCTCCAAGCTTGAACCCTGAATGCCATCTCATCCCGCCCACAACGCAGTAAAGTTTTCCACCTCGTTTGTGACTATTTGTTAGTGGCGAGTTCAGCTATAAGGCGGGAAGCGAAAGACGGGAACTGGAACCAGATGCGTCTAGACCGTAAAAGTCTGACATGCAACAGACAAGCTCAACCTTGTTAACGAGCTTTTCCGTCTCGCCTTGCCTTGTCTTGTGAAGGCTTTTGCTCAACGATAATCCCTTCTGGAGTTTTATGAGTTCAGTCCCGAACCTGAGGACTCGGACTCCGGTCTCCATTGATTCTGTATTCAGTCAAGTCAATATTGCCTTGTTGGCTCTTGATATGACGCCTGCACGACATTGCAATTGCGGGGTTCTTTGAGTTACGGGTAGAGAGGTGTTTAGTTCACGATGGTCAAAGGCTATTGATTCATGATGACAGAAGAAGACCTCATGCTTGGCTTACTCTACATGTCGAGCTAGAGCCAGAACGAGTGATGGTCAGGTCCCGCCCCTGGTCTGGGCTGACTCTAGCTCTGACCTGTCTGGAGTCTCTGGACCTGCCCCTTGGTCCAAGCAGAAAACTAGGCTTGGCTGAATTCCCCAAAATGGTTCGAGTATTGAAAGTCTCCCGACGCCTTCGAGTACCCCGTCGGTGCGGCTGAGAAGTTTGGGTTGCCATCCACAAGTTGACAGACAATTCGTTGTCAGACTGGAACTTAGAGTGATAAGAAATAATTGTCGTAAAAATGTATCAAGAGTCAGGAATTGTAGCTGTAGATGATCCTTGCTGTTGGAGATAATCTGGCATATCCCAGTGGAGCTGAAGAAATCTGCCTAACAAAGACAAGACCCGTGGAGTAATAGAGGCCCTGTTTTAATTCCCGAAATTTCGGGACGTCACAGATTAACACAATTTCGTTGACCTTGAAAGAGATTACGCCACTTTCTCTTCAAGATTGCTTGCTCAAGTTTGCCCGGGACGACCGGTTAAAAGAACGATGATCATTCATCATCATTGATTCTGTTCGTGGTGTTGTGTGACTGCCGATGCATCATGCAGAGACACACACCAACTTCGCTCTGATGTAACTTGTTGACTTGTATTGCGCAAGCTGTGACCAAAGCCTAAGGTATTGACTAGCTTCGGTGGATGGTGTTCGAGATGCTCCGATGGATCGGATCGGAGAGTCCAATGGGCTAACAAACGGTACTGTACATACGATACATACTTTTGTCTCATACCAGGTTCTTGGGTTCGGGACTAAATCGACAGTTTTTGCTTTTTTATCACTAAGCACTGATCATCTATGGGTTCAATGCTTTGTATGGAGTAGTATGCAGTGCTCTACAGAAACAAGACAAACCACGTCAAGAGCCAGATCATAGCCTCTACGGATAGGCTCTAGTTAATAGGCGAGCTGCCTGCAGGGATCTACGACCAGCTCAAAGTCGACAAGACGCTTGACAAGTCAATGAGAAAAAAAGACGCTAATACGGTGGCTCGATAGTGTCTTACCTCTTGGGTTTGGTCTTGGCTTGAATTCAATTTCGACCGTCGGGGCCCTTGTCTTGCCGGGTTCAAGGGTTCGCCCTGTTGGACAAGGCTAGGCTTGGTGCTTTGTGACAGTTCAGAGCAGAGCAGAGCGAGCAGAGAGATCCAATATTAACATGGCCGTATGCCCCCCCCCGGGCGAGGTCTGAGATCTTTCGTCTTGTCTTGAATCTTCTGGAGATCTCTTACGTAGGACCCGTCATGGAACCCTGCACCTGACGTCTTTTCCCCTTCGATATGGCCGTATCACTTGAGTTGTGATGGGGTTTTTTATTTTACGCGCTCGCAAGAGAAACGACAGGGCCTTTTTTTCCTAAACAGAGCAGGGGGGTTCAACGAACAAAGACTCATTCACCTGCAACATCCCGACGACGCGGCTCGCTGCAGATTTGTTCAGCTGCTTTTGATCCTTGATATATTTGGCATTCTGGCCAAAAGCATATATATATCTATACGACCCTCACTATGCCGTCTATACAGGTGAACTCTAGACAGAGTTCCCTGCGGTTCAGCGCTTTTGTGAATGGGAGAATGGATCATCATCCGACTGTGAAGCGGTGGGATGGAGCTGCGAGAACGTGCATAGAATGGGACAACATTCGACGAGTGAGTCGGTCGAGGAATTGCTCATGAAACTGAATACCTAATTACAGAAACAGGATCCTGAACTATGGTTTCGAAATGGAAACTGCATGGTGCATCTCCACGCAAAAGGTCATTCTCAACGAGGTCCCTCCTTCAAGGTCCCCTTCTCAGCACTTCTCGAAGCCCAATGCTACCCCCTCATCCAAAGATTTCTCGTGTGGGAGGGCGTTCAAACACCCAATCTTGGCGAGCTCATGAGATGGAGTAAGAAAAACACAACACGCAAAATTCAACTATACATCCCGCCACCTCCGACGGCAGATAAAACACAAGCTTTCAACTACCACCTCGCAACACGCAATTTCTTTGCCTGGGTGTTTCGAAGATCCATGGTCGGATACAGTCTCGGCAATGCTCTTATTGGTCTTCTCCACAGTATGCATGAGTTTCGTTCCGGCGTGGACGACAATGTCTCAGATATGATGGAGTATTTCGACGAGGAGGGCTATCTCGACATGGCGAATCAGCCAAACCACGCGCTGGCGATACTGCAGCTCGCAGAGTGTTTTCAAATGGAGGAGCTGTACATCCGAGCCTTTGCACATTGCGTCGGCATGAGTGAATACTTGTTCGAAAATGCTGGGTTCCAGGTTTGTTGTTTTTTTCCCTTTCTGAGTAAGAATGCTAAGGCTAGCCGCTGACGAAGAGAATAGGAGCTCAGCCCTTCAACACGCAAGCTCATACGTAAGGGACATCTCGAACTTGATTATCGCATGACGCGGTCATCGTCTATGCTGAGGACGTTTTTGGACGATGAGTTGTCGGAGGCTCATTTGAGCGTCTCAGCAGGCGCCCGGGCCCATCTTGAGCGCTTCCGAAGTTTTTTGTTGTCATTCTACACGACGAAGCTGGGATACTACCCGCCGACTGCGGAGTCTGACAACGACTTGTTCGATCCAGCTGTTTTACGGACTATGCGTGAGGACTTTGAGGCTTTGTATGACCTACTCGTTGATGATCAGTATACCTCATCGCATACCATGCCGCCTACAGCACACGGAGGGATCTGTACTATTCAACTGGTTCAGTCTTTCGACTTTGAACATGGATACGATGTTCTTGATCATCCACTGCCGCTTCTACCAGATACGAATGGCAACAACTCGCGACGCATGTCTTGGTTTCCCGGACGTGTGACTCTCAGATCAGATCGTAGAGTAACGGCTCACACGGCGCTGATCAATGCATCGAATCTGATGAAGCCAGGAGTTGCACAGAATGACCTCGTGAGAGCATATCGACGCTTCGAAGAAGATTCCATCATGTCACCAAACAAAGCGGATAAGCAGGAGAAGGTGTCGCTGGTAGATGCTCGCAAGGTCCGATGGATTCTCATCTACGCAACGTACCAAGTCCTTCGCTACGCAACAGACACAGCAACAGATTTGCAAGAAGATGAGATCAACGAGGCTCACTACAGCCTCTCTGCGTTAACTGACAAGCTTCCACCCTGGGATACACCTCGCGATCTGGACCGTATCTTGAGACGCCAGACCCAGTACGTTACTAGCGGACCGACCTGGAGTCTGCAACCGGATGGTGCTGCAGACGCAGGAGAAGATTCCTTCGGAAAGATTGAGATCAAACCGGACATTGATTACTTCGCTCTTACTCACCGAGATCGTCCCCAGACACAACACGATAACCGCAAGATGGAACGTCGAGCATCAATGCCTTCACGTCCATCTCGCTCAAACTCATTCACACAGGCACTCAGCCGCTCTTCAACAATTCGACGATCAATGCGCATGTTTAAATCACCCACTACCACACCCCCTCAATCAATCACACCACCTTCACGACCAACCTACCACGAAATCGTTGTCCACGGCTACGGCAACGGTACCAACGATGTAAATCTCGACACAGACGGCAGCGACACAAAAACGGACGACACAGACAACACAACCCCCGAGAGCATCGAAACCAACGACACCGAATCACCCCTCGACACTCCCCCCCTAACAGAATACTACGTCGAGCCCATGATCCCCAAGGACGTAAAAGCACGCCGCGAACGCCGCCGCGACGTAATGTCCATGGTCGCACGCTCAATGTCCGGCCGCGTCTCCAAGCGCAGCCGACCCATCAGCGCGATATTCTCCGACTCACGCTACGCAGACGAAGTTGAGGGCAGAAGACACAGCATGTTTCCTCAGCCGCTGCGGATCAAGACGCAGGTGGAGGAGCAGTATATCGTGAATGAGGATGCGGATTGGGCGGCGATGCAGACGTTTATGGAGAGTCCGGGGGAGATGACGGAGGAGGATGATGATGATATGATGCCTGCTTGGGAGCAGTATGCTGATTTGGGAGGTTTGACTGATATGAGATGAGCTGAGAATTTGCTGAGAAGGAGACGTGTGGTTGCTATTACGCTTGACGCGTTTTTCTATGTTTATTTTTGGTTGTTATAAGCGAATACCCCTATTTCTTTATGAAATGACATGTCTAGACGATAGTTATAGCTAGCTTTATTATGTTTGCTGTGGGAGGTACGGGTGAGGCGGAAAGGGTAGTAGTTAATCATCAAGTATGGATGTCAGTTGCTCCTATTGCGATGTGCTTCTGGGACTGAATGTGAATTCTCAAACAAAGTCAAGGTCAAATTGTCTTCGATTTGATTCTGTAACGGTGCCTCATCCATATACATCACGCATCAAAAGCGCTAGAACCCATCCTAGTATTGAAGGTCATCTCTCATTCCCCATTGCCGTCACTCATACATATCCGCCAAATACCAAATAAGACATTCAATTAGACCTTTTGTGCTTATTCTATTCCGCCTTTACCGATTGGCTCGAAGCAAGTGTCAAGCCATCGAGAATATCTCCTCCAAACCTGGAGATCATGTAGGTCGGAAGGACGATCCAGGCACCACTGATAAAGAATTAGTATCAATTCTAGCACATCGCAAAAATACCTACTTGGGAATTATCCAAAGAGTGAGTAGGTCCATAGGTGTATTATGAGCAATGTTATCAAAGCCACTATAATACTCATTGGCCCCTAATCCTGTTAGATCCAATCTCATGCATAGGACACAGACTCACTTACAGTAAAGGATTGTCTTGCTCAGCGTCATAACAGCAGCACTAAAGCCAATAACAACAGCCAACGCACCATCACGTCCACTCAAAGTCCTCTTCGCGCCATCAAGCGTCTTGTCCGCGCGTGTCCACAGCATGTACAGATACACCAAGTACATGACAGTCTCAACAACATTTAACGCCGTCTGGGCAGCTGTGAAGCCGTTCTTGGCATTGAACGCCTTCCATCCGTAAACATGATCGACTTCGCCGTACAGCGCATACGGGACGTATAATGGCCAGTGGAGGAAACCACCAGGCATGGTGTGAGGTCTGCCAAAGACGTAACCTATATCCCATATGACGAGGGGCAATGATATCGCCAGCCAGAGAATTGTTGTCGTTGAGGCTGTATGATGCCACGTATGAGCAGCGCATTTCTTGGACGATCCATTTGAAAGTGAGGGGTTCGAGTCTGTGTTCTTCATCGTTCGTTTTCGTGTAGCAGGCGTAGGAGGTATATCGATCGTAGTAGAACTTTCAGTACTAACACTCTCGCCTCGAGAACTCGCTCTTGTAGTAACCATCTCGAATAAAAGATAACTATGTTATACGTATATAGTGGTTGGAAGAGGAAAAGTGGTGTTGTGTGATAAACAATGGTACTGTGACATCAGGTCAACTACCGATGTTCAAGGTCGGATCACTCGACATCCGACACGCCGAGGTGCCCGTTTAGGCAATTGAGTGTCAGAACCGTAAAAAGGCCCCTGGGAAATTGGTGGGCGGGCGCTGGTCGTTAGTGGACTGTCGGCACTTGGAGCTGTCACACTAGCATACCCGTCGATTCCTATTGGCGCGTAGGGGCGTTTTCGGCTGTCGTTTAAATTGCCCGGACGTATTCGCTTTAGGCGTATATATGGTGGCTCTGAGCCTCTGAATAGGATTCGCATACGCTATGAGACGCGTTGCCATTACATAGTAATTGTCCCTGTATTGATTGACTTTGTGACACTTAACTCTTGAAAACGCCGAAGCGTCTATTCTGAACTTTCTCTCAGCTTAGTACCATGTACCTACTACCTCTGAAGTCATCAATGGCTTGCCTACGCCCACAACGTGTATCTGCCTGGCCGCTCCCGCATTGATAATTGATACGCGAATATGATCATCCAACACTTTCATAGCGTACCTGGACCAACATGGCAGGCATCTTAGCGCAATGAGGTCATTGTCCACATATAGTGCAGATCATAATGATCCGCTATGCAATGATCTCAGCTACCAAATGTATCACCTCCACTCTCAAGAAACTCCACCTCCGCTGGCGTCGCATCCCTCCCAAGCGCCTTGTTTCTATGTGGATATCTTCCAAACTTCTCAATAATAACTCTATGCTTCTCCTCAAACATTTTATTCGTTTCACCAACTGCCTTTGCTGCTTCAGGATCCGCCTGCACCACTTCTCTTGCCTTCCTCTCGTACTCATCTGCACCGCCTGTTCCCTCGATCAAGCTCAGTATATCCTGGTTCATCTGCTCAAAAGCAACGACAGCCTTTTCATGCGCAGATATATCCTCTGAGTGCATCAAGGGCATGTAGAACCAGGTGCGGTGGGAGAAGACCCAGCGGATCTCGGGTGCCTTATCTGGGATGCCTTGCTTGATGGCTTCAAGGGATGCTTGCTGCGCGATAAGGTCGAAGTAAGTGAAGCAGATGGATGATTTCTCGCCGCGATATGAGTTGCGTGGAATTTGGTCGAGCAGAATGATGAGGCTCAACCAGTCTAGCGAGTTCCGAGGCTGAGCAATAGACAGAAGCTCTTGCGCGGATGTAATCCCCGCGTTGCGGATGGCTTCTAGTACAGGGCTGAATCGAGTGCTAAGATGTGTTAGAGGATCTAGTCAATTCGGAGTAAGTGTGCGACGTACACGCAGACATTGTCGAACTCTTTGTCTGAGAAGAACCATCTCTTTTGCAGTTCTCGAGGAGCGATGATACGATTGGCCTCCTCGGGGATATGCTCAAACCAGAAATTCCGCAGCTCGTCAAGTTTATCATGAGTGAGATGCTCCTTGAGGCCATCTAGATTCTTGATCTGAGAGCCTATGTTGATAGGCTGAGACTGCTCCCGTAGCTTGAACGTAGACGAACTAAATGGCTTTCCTCCGGATAAATATTGCTGATAGAGCCTTGTTGGTGCTGCGACTAATGTGCTGGCCAAGGGAAGTTGAGAGATTGCGCCTCTATGATCTGAGATCCATTTAGCACTCCAGTAACAAATAAAGATGAAGAACGACTAACATGCGAGACGACGAGCTGTACTGCCCCAAGTCGAACGTGCTTTTACGGGCGCCCTCATGACGAGACTTACTTGAGGGTTTGAGAAATGATATATAATAACTGCAAAGCGGGGGACGAAGTCTGTTGTAGGGAGATTGACGTCTGGTGTAAATGTTACAGCAAGAAATAATCTGACAAGTCAATCAGTGAAGTTGCAGCACGAAATTGGAATTATCGCGATCGGAAGCCATCTCTGACGATCCTTGCGCGCGGGATCTCCACTCTCGGACCCTCGGTATTCCGAGATGGAGTCTACATAACCAATCTTCGGCGCTTGCTCTCCCCGATTCGGTATGTGTTTGTTCACATTCGCCAAGGACATTTGTATGAAGAAAACATGTAAATTCAGGGTATTTAGTACTAATCTACTCTGACCGAGGCAGTTCTGGATCTTGAAAGATCTGTATCTGGAGCATTAAGATGAAGAATACAGACTCGCACAAACAAGAGCTTTACCAACACGACCTCAAATACCAACAGCTTAAACCATCAAGAGAGCAATAAAAACAGCGAAAACACTAGCGCCTCCAGCGACGAACCTGGAGCTTGCGGCGTTGACAACGGGGGTGACTCCGGTAGGAGTGGGAGTAGTCTCTCCAGCACCAGTGGTAGCATCAGCGGTAGCGGTGGCAGTAGCAAGAGTTGAGACATCAATGGCCTTGAGTGTCTTGAGAAGCTCGGGGGTAGTGTAAGTAGGCTGGCTGTCGTCGGCGTAGCTGATGACTGAGAAGGGAAGCTTGGAGACGGGTGTTGCGCCAGGGAAAGCAAGGCGGTCATCGGCTTCAGCGGCGGGCTTGAGATCAGCGCGGTCAAAGGGATCGTCGGCAGGGTTAAGAACACTCTTTCTGTCAGTATTATAGGCGGTTAGGAGTAGAAGAATGACTTACCCATCGATAACGTGAGCTACACCGTTGAAGAGAAGAACATTGGTAAAGAGAATCTTGGCACCGTTCACCCAAGCACTTCCATCCTCAGCAACAGTAAACGTCAAATCAGCCCCCTGCAGACTAGGAACGCTGACGTTGGCCAGATCAGTAGAGAAGAGGACATCATCGACAATGTGGTACTTCAACACCTCCTGCAGAGTCTTGAGATCAGCGCTCTCGAGGACTGAACCAATAGCCTCAAACGCAGGGTCGTTGGGGATGAAGACGGTGAAGTCAGAGATGTTGACAAGAGTAGTGGAGTCGCGGTCCAGGTTGCCGAAGTTGTAGGGGAGGTCTGCTGCGTTGAGAGCGGCGTTGAAGTTGAGAAGGTTGTCGCGGCGGGTGAAGAGTTGGAAAGGAGCACCGAAGCTGAGAGGCTTGTCGACTTTATGGATGATGACCGAGTCACCGACCTTGATGTCCTGCAAATCGTTAGAACCAGTTAAACATCTGAGATGGAGTAGTACTTACGGCTTCAGTCACATAGGACAGAGTCTCTTCGCCAGAAATGACAACAACATCATCGCCATCCTTCACAATACCATTATACTGACCACCCGTAAAGTTGCCAAACGGCTGACGATAATTGACAAAGCTCGAGTCCAGCAGCGACTGCACAAACACAGGAATGTCCGTAGCGACCTTGGCAGGATAATAGCCCTTGAAGACATGGTTTGACAGCAGAGCGCCAATAGCGATGGTGTCGTTGCGCTGAGAAATAGCTTCTCCCTCGGGAATGTCGAGGGGGACCGAGGCAAATGCATCGTTGGTGGGAGCAAAGATGGTGATGTTGCTGGCGGATGCGAGAGTCTCTGCGATGTCGGGCACGAGAGCGAGGAGCTCGGCGAGGGTGGAGAGGTCGGATTGGGAGGAGAGAATGCTGGCGAGGTCGGATTGGGCGACCACGGCGGATGCGAGGGCTGCGAGGTTGAGGAATTTCATCTTGAAGGTTTTGATGCTGAAGAGTAAAATGAGGTTGGTGATAACTGTTAAGCTGAGAGCGATTGTGATATTGTGATACTGAAGATGTGAAGCTGTGAGTGATGAGACTTCTCTTCTCGCCGTGCTTCTCCCTTCACTTTATACACAACATCTCCCCATGAAGCCAACCATGATCCCCAAACAATCTCTTCCTTAATCCCTCCTAACTTCCATACCAAGCATCTCCCTCAAAGTCAAAGCATCATCGACTCTCGCTCATCCCATGCATAACGCTCAGTGATCATGATGTTGATCCCCAATTACCAGGGTCTCACATCTCAAAACCATATAAAATCCACGGTCAAAATTCACCGTCTCCATAAAAGACCCTGAGGAAAGACAAGCTTAATTGCCAGCACAGCCCTCATCGCTTATTGCACAGCCTTAAAGCCTCCCGAGAGTCGTGCACGTCATTACCCATATAAGTGACAGGACACGGATTCCCGCGCCAAAAGCATCCCTGTACGATTTAACGGCTTCTAGACCCTTTCTGCAGGAGAAAAAGTTCAAGCTACAGGGAATAGGGTGCATGTTACTACCGTAGACTAAAGATTAATTACTAGATTGGTGTAAAGGTAGGAATGGATTAGAAATGTCCATTGGGGCTGAGTCCTTCGATTTCCTGTTCTGCAACCTCCCTCTGCAGATTCTCCTCATAGCGCTCAATAATACTCTCGTAATCATCCAGCCAAACACCCAGCCATTCAACGGATCCTATGATCCTCGTGTTCCAGTTGCCCATATGCGGATCGAGCTTTAGCAGCGCTTCCTTGACCGATATGAGTTTCTGCATGGCTTCTCGCACGTGTAGGGTCTCGCGGGTCAGGATTTGACTGTATGTGTTTCCCGGTGCAGACACTGCCACGAAGACTTTGATGAGGATGGAGAGTGTGTAGCTCACCGCTGGGCCGAAGCAGAGGGAGGGAAGGGATAGGATTGTGGAGGCGTCCATTTCGAGGACTATTGAGATGGCGAGGTGGCAGGCTTCTACTATGGAGCGCAGGGCTGTTGCTGTTGTTGGGGTTATGGGACCACGGGCAAAGTCGTGGACGCCGATTCTTTCGGAGATGTAGGGGGATGTAAAGAGGGTTTTGTTGGTGGTTGTATGTAGAACTGGTTCGTTGACGTGTATCGCGACGAGCATTCGCCAGAAACGAAGCTCAACAGCGCCAGCAAGAGGTCTGTTGCTCAGCTCATTCAAATCATTATAGATCTGATTCCTCGTCGCCGCTACAACATCAGAGTTGGCATCGAGAAATTTTCGAGTATTGCAGAGCTCAAGAGAACTAGCAACCTTTGCATGAAGTCGAATCGTATAAAGCATCTCCAAGAACAACGGATCCGAGCCATCAGCCTCCAACGCCCTCAGAGCCTCATAATGCGCCGTTCCCCAATCAAAATCATGCGCCCTCCTAAGCCCAACAGCCTTCATCGTAGAAGTCATCCAGCCCGCCAACCAAATCTTCTGCATCTCCAGCGTCAGCGGCCCCTGGATCCGGAAGAACCACGCCGGCGCAGAAGTCTGCATCTCCGCACCTCCAAGACCAAGCTCCACGCTGAGATCGTGTGCCAGCGAGACAAGCTGGTTCGGGTTCCCGTGGTTGCAGTCGAGGGAGGGTCGGATCCAGAGACCGGTTATTAGCGCGGCTTGGATGAGATCAAGGGAGGGCCGTTTGAGACCGACGGCTGCTTGGCCGAGGATTTCGAAGGTCTTGATTCGTAGGTCTTCTTGCGTTTGGGGATCTATCTCAGCAGAGGAGGGGGACATGGTGAAGGCGAGCATGGATATGAGCTTGACGGGTGCTCCTGTCCTGAGGGAGTCTAGCCATGATCGTGCTGAGGTGGTGTCGACGCGAGGTATAAGGTACCAGAACTGTCCAGCGGTTGTTGAGCAGACTTCTAGACATCGAAGCTGAGTATCGTAGTCTAGACGAGAATCTAGAAAGCCGAGTTCCGATGGCCCAGCACTTGTCTGCGGCCAAGCTCCATCAGAGAGCACAGAAGTAGCCCTCGTCGAAGCAGCATAAGTCGACAACCCCAGAGTCGAATTGGTAGCTCCATCAAGTTTATCCTGCAGATTCCTAACCTGCTCCTCCAACTCAGCAATCCTATCTCTCTGCCACTTTCTCGCCGCAGGAACACAAGTGAGACTGTAACGAGAGCATCGTTCACAGATGGATGACTCTTCAGGTGATGGTTCGCATTTGACTTTGAGAGCCTGGCAGGCTTCGCAGGCACGAGATCTTTTCTTCATGGTGGTATAAATTCGAGCATTTCTGGAGTCGTGTAAGTGAGGACTTGGGGGGATTTATCAGGGAGTCATGGTGGCTTAGCACTTGGTAGGTTGTATTGTAGATAGTTGATTGCTGAGGATTGCGGGGTGGTAGCCACTACTGGATCGTCATAAGTGATCAGAGCACTGGAGCTATTCAATAGAGACCATGAGTATACTATCTCGGAATTATTGTTTTGGTGCAACTCGTGTTGTGGTGGCACTCAGTAGGCAGCATTTCTTTTCGGTTGCGTGAGGATGATTTCCAAAACATTCACCCTATAGTTACCTTTAATGCCCATTCTCTATCCTCTGTTATTGCGCTTTGTACAGTACTTCTGTTAAGCAGCAGCTTTAAACGGCCTACATAGAAACTCCAATCGAAGCAGCAGTGTCTGCTTATTCATATAGCTCTGATATACACTTGACATAGACTGGTGGGTGCTTGACGTCTGGTGCTGGCGAATGAATCTATGACAAGCCATCACTTACAAGCTTGAGTGCCAAAGCAAGACCACAATCAATAACACATGGTCAACACAACTACCAGCTAATCACGTGTAGACCAGAAAACTCTTCTATTACTTTGCACAGCCTCGTAAAGCTACTCTACAAAAGTGGTTAATAAAGGCGTCGTTTTGTCTTGACCATGCATGGGTGAGTCAATGCCCTTTGAGGAGACGCACGATGACAAACTTGAATGTTTCCATATACGATCTTCATTGATGATGAGTTCACAGGCAAACGAATTTTGAATTCACCAAGAATAGCAGTATGAGCTGTTTATTTAATTGAACTTCGAGATACGTGAAGTTCCCTTTATGAAACGGCTGCGAGAGTGCGGTTGTTTATGAAGCAGTGAGGTTTGACCTGAGAGAGTCAATGACATCATACTCATTCGAGCTTACCACCAGCATCATCTCCGCAGTGAATTGTTGGTAATCTCAATGGATGATATATCCATCCAATTATATACAAGCATGACTCTTCACTGCATTGACCGCCCATCAATTCTTCAAATCCTTTTCTGTAACAGCTTCATCTCTGGGAGCCGTAGCGGAGCCGAAGACAGGGTCCAGGCTTACAGGGCATGCCTACAAGATCCGTTCAATGCCACAAAGAATGTTAGGTAGCAATCGGATGATCTGCTTTCTTTTGCTATGGTACTATTATATGCAACCTTTCTTTTATCTATCTTCACGCTTCAGTACACAAGTGGAACTCCCGTCCTCAGCATTATGAAGATATTTGCAACTTCGGAGGAGACATCCACTTCCTACAGTACAGCCTCACCAAGCCCTACAGCGACCGCTATGAATAGCGTACGAAACACGCCGACTATGCACGTGGCATGTTTCATAGCGCACTCAGACCATTGGTTCTAGGCTTGATGAGGATAGAAAACATCCGTTCCACCGGTGCACAATTATACGTAGTACTAGACCCTGATCGTCCGCTATTTGAGGAGACGAGGATGTCGAGCCGCAATTCGCAACTGGGAACAGAGATGAGACGACGAGATCCGGTCAATTGTGAGAGCTCATTTGTGCGAGATTGGATCTGCTGTTTTGCTTTTGTAGGATTTTTTTCAGTGGGAGGGACCCGCTGTAAGTGATGGCCTGTTGGTCTTTGGTGAAGAATTATCTATGTGCATCATCAAGGAACCGCCTTGTCTGACCAACATCGAAAGTACAAATAACCATTTGCTATTCTGTTGAAATTTTATAATGCATGTCATGATTTGATGCTTTCGCTCCTCATACCAGTCCCGGATCTTCACCGAGCAACCCCTCCGACAATTTTCGCAAAAGCATCAACCTCAGCTCTCCTCTTCCTGCCACTCACCACGTTTTCCCCCAATCAAGGTTCGATAGTGTCAAGTTCGTCTCGTCGGCATATTTCTTTTCTTACAGAAAGAAAGGACCTGGCGGTAATATGCGGCCGGCGACATGGGCCCACCTGACTTGAAGAAGAGTGTCACTCCATGATCCCTGATGCTGAAGCATTTCTCAAGACGTTTTCTGGAACATCTGCTTGTTTCACGTGTAGGGCTGTCAAGCGACTTGATCTCAGCTTTAGCTAACTTCGTTTCAGTGTTAATATCTTTAGCAATATTCACATCATTCTTCCTGGAGACGACTCGCAAAACACTCCAAAAGCATACTCGTCTATCTCCTACCAACCATGCACGAATCCCATATAAGGTACCAGCCAGATATGCAGCCCTGAGGATCTCTGGATGAAGCCCTCCCACCCCCGGTCCAACCAGAGATCGAGTCTTGCCTCATGCTCTGGGATCCCCTGCCGAAGATCGATCGCTGCGGATCCTGAGAATGGATGCCTCGTCTGTGCTTTTTACCCTTCAATAGGATCAACGTTATTATTTGAGCGCAGGCATCAGGATCCGCAAGATCTGTAGGCTTAGCGGCGATGTTGTGTTAGATATGTATGTGAGCTTCCCATCGTGTGCTTACTGTCTCCTTCGTCTCCTTGTTTCTATTCTTGCTGTTCTTTCTTGTCTTTTAGAGTTCTTTTTTGAGCGTGTCTAATTGCCCGAGTCTAACCACAGAGGTATCGCCATGGGGGACTTGTGGAAAGGACCGAACTTTATCGAAGTCGACGCCGGCGAGAATGACATGAATATTGCGAGTATAGCTTGGGGAATCTCGCTCGGAGTCGGACTGTTCACGTTCACCAAAGGGATACAACAAACCATCAAGTCATGGAGGAGAGGGCGTAGGATGAACCACTACATCATATTGTTATGGCTGGAGTGGACGAGCAGCTGTATCATGAGCGCTGTTACTTGGTGTTATCTACGAAATTACATCCCCGGCGGGTTTCCGGTCTTCTTTACTCTAAGTAAGTCATACCGTTGCTATCATGCTGGCGTCCCAGGCATTCCCGTAGGAGAGGCTAATGGTGTAGTTTTCCTTTGGTGTATCCAACTTCAAGCACTCATTCAAATCATCATCAACCGAATCGCAATCCTCATGGTCAACCGACAAAACGCCAAGCGCCTCAAGATATACTCCTTCCTTATCATATTATGTATCAACATCAGTGTCTTCACAATTTGGATCCCAGCTCGGCTTCAAGTTAACAAGACTTGGGTTGACATCAACAAAGTCTGGGATAGAATTGAGAAGGTCATCTTTTTAGTGGTTGACGCAGGACTCAATCTGTACTTTATCCACCTTGTGCGATCGAGGCTCATTGCCAACGGCCTGACCAAGTACACTCGACTGTTTCGCTTCAACTTGGGCATGATTGCTGTGTCGATGACTATGGATGTATGCCTCCATCGCCCCTTGAGCTGCTGTTATAGACACTGATTCTGACCAGATCCTTCTTATCGCAATGATGTCCTTGCCAAACGACATTGTGTAAGTCAACTTGGCCAAAACGCCCATCAAGCTGCTAACTCGCTTCTATAGATATGTCCAGTTCCACCCTCTCGCCTACCTCGTCAAACTCCACATCGAAATGAACATGGCAGACCTCATCATCAAGGTCGTCAAGGCCAGCAATAACAGCGATTATCCCGACTACTCCGGTTCGAGGTCTCACAGCACCCAAAAGAAGAGCTCAAAGCAGACCGGAAAAAGCAAAGTACCATCAGCAATGTTTGTTGGCGGCAACACTACGTTTATCGAAGCGAATACGGACGATATAGAGCTGGTAGATCGATTGGAGGGAGGTATTCAGAAGACCACACGGACAGAGGTTGTTGTTAAGCAGACGAGGAGATCCGAGTACGATGATGTGGCTAGCGATACGGGGTCAACGCGGCAGCTGCAGAGGGAGCACTTCACAGTATGAAGTGTGTTTGGCCGATGAAGTAATTGGGATTGGCTTTTCAAAACCTGAATGGCATGAGATGGTGAAGGTCTCGATGCCAACAGACAACCGTTGCCGTATCAGTGGATTCAAGATACCTATATACGATACCCCTTGCTTTTTGTTTGATAGAGCCATTATAATAACACGATAGAAGCGCGATAGGCAACTAGAATTGTCTAATGCTATACTTAGTTCATGTACTTTGCAAACCACTCCAAGAACTGATCCGGCTCCCTCTGAAAGTACGTATATCCATCCCATCTCTTATCCGTCCCCTCAATCCACTTCAACTTCTTGTCCTCGATAGGAATATTATCATAAACAGACTGAACATCCTTCGGCGTCGTGCAAGGATCATCGCGAACCTGGTACAGAAACGTCGGCACATTGGCGTGCTTCGCATCAGTCGGCGGCGACAGTTGACTTATATGAAAACTTGTCTTCATGAAGAATTGTCGATCAGCTTCTTCCATGTACGATGCCGGAGCGCCCATTTTGTCAAGCATCACTACGATGGAGGAGCCGGCTGATATAGGCTGGGGCGCAATCATGCATCTTACGCCCTTGAAGGCTTCGGGGCGATGTCTCATCGCCGAGAGTGTTGCGTTTGCACCGGCGCAGCGACTAAACAGTCCGATGGTCATATCCCTGGTATCCTCCCTCCCACGCACATATTTCAACGATCCAAGAACATCGCGCCACTCAAAGAAGCCAAAGAGACCCTGATTTCCACTTCCACTGAGTCCATGGTTCCTGAGATCATACGCAAGGACATTGTACCCTGCATCATGAAGAATCTTGTAATCGGGGATGAAGTTTACTTCAAAGTCATTCCCGGGCATAAGCTGATTCCAAGGTTCGAGATGCGAAGGGATACCAGCGCGGTTGAACCAGTGAGGATGGTTGGCGATGATGATCTTGTCGGAGCCCTTGCAGGGGATGAACCAGCCTTCTAGAGGGACGCCATCGTCGGATGGGAAGTAGATGTCTTCGAATTCAAGGCCTTCTTCATTTGGATAGTGCATTATCGGAGCAAGGTCCCATCCTCTGAAGTCTTCGACCACGGCCTTGATTGTGGCCTTGATCTCTGCATCTGTTAGGGCCATGATTGTGAATGTTTGTAAATTGACGAAGGTGAATTGAGGCTGTGTATGAGTCTACAGACATAACATATACTTGGATATAGTTGAGTGAGTTTGTCCTAAATGCTGATGTACTTGAATCCTTCGCGCGTTTTCGCTCTTGAATCGGGTTTATCATAAGCCATGGCACTCATTCCGCTTCTTTATCACCGCTTATCTCCATTTTTGGTCCAGGATTCTGCATATTGTCAGCATCATAGACTGCCCTCACGACTCCATTCTACGATTATCTCACGATTTTTCGAGCGGATAAATCCAAAATGTAAACTTGGAATTCTCCAGGATGACATGAAGGAATCAGGCTAGAAAGTCACAAACGGAAACCGGCAGATGAGTTCAGCATTGTTTCTGGAAACCACGGCATTGTCTGAGCAAGGGCTTAATTGAATTACCCAATTCATGTCCAATATGTCAATTATGCCTGGTAAACGGCCGAAGACGGAGGATATCCAGCCAACTTTGATCCAGGACCAGGCCTGAACTTGGGCTCCTTATACCACTCCTGCGCGGTCTCAGCCAGTTCCTTGACTTTGGAGAACTCAAACTGAGGCTGGTCCAGAAGATCATAAATGCCCTGCGCATAATCCTCCGAGATGTTGTACACCTGCGCCAGATATTTGCTCTATGCTTCTGTTAGTTTGAAGCCTTGTGGGAAAAAAGCTTGATTGCTTACCTGGATCTCGGGAAACTTGACGCGGCGAAGACCCTTGGCTGTGTTGTAGCAAGTATTCTTCTTCTCCTGCTCACTCATGACCCTCGTCCACAGATCCTTCGCTTGGTCATAGTCGTTCTTCTTGCCCTCATGCCAATAGTGACTAACCCTGCTTGCGATGTTGTCGCTGACTTGGTACGGCGCCTCAGCAACGTCAGGCCTGAACTTGTGAGCGAAGCTGTTGGGTGCATATTGCTTGTTACCCGCGTGATTGGCATCAACACGCATCTGCCCGTCAAAGTTGAGGGATGCATAGGACTTTGCCATGAAGGGGCAATTGACAGGGATTTGGTGCAGATTGACACCGATACGATGATATTGAGCGTCGCGGTAGAAGAACATGCGGAACTGAAGAAGAGGATCAGGCGAGTCTTCAATACCAGGAACCATGCTGCCAGGTGAAAAAGCAGCCTGTTCCACATCGCGATGGAAGTTCTCGGGGTTCTTGTTAAGCACCAATCTTCCAAACTCCTTCATCGGGAATTGCGATCGCGGCCAAACCTTTGTGACATCAAAAGGATCGAACCCAAGTATATCAGGGTCCGCTTGTCTAGGATCCATGACCTGCACATGAGCCGTCCATTCAATCTCCTCACCCTTCTCGATAGCCTCCCAAAGATCTCTCTTCGAGTAGTCAGGATCTTCACCGCACATTTGCATAGCTTTGCTGTCAGTGAACTGCTTCTGACCGTGCTTTGCGATGAAGTGGTATTTGATGTACACGAATTCTCCGTTGGAGTTTACCCACTTGAAGGTGTGGCAGCCGTAGCCGTGGTTGAAGCGCCATCCTTGGGGAGTTCCGTGATCGCTGAAGAACATGAGGCCTGCGTGGTTGGCTTCGGGGGTGTTGGCGAGGAGATCGAAGAGGGCGTCGTGATCGAGGAGGAAGTTTGTTGGATTGCGGTATTGAGAGCGGATGACGTCTGGACCCTGGATGGGATCGCGACAGAAGAAGACGGGCTGATAATGGGGTCAGTATGGCATGTAAGGAAGGGCAGGCGATGCGACTGACGAAGTTTAGGCCGACGATGTCATAGTTTCCCTCCATGGTGTAGAACTTGATGGCGAAACCTCGAGGGTTACGAGCCTCGTCTGGGAATTCTCGACCGAGAGTCACGGTAGAGAATCTGACAAAGACGGGTGTCTTTTCTCCGACAGACGACAAGAAGTTCGCTTTCTGGGACACAAGTCAGCAACTTAATACAATTAGGGGCCGAGGACTTGACTTACAGTGAGTTCAGTCACATCTTGAGTACACTCAAAGTATCCAAAGGCACCAGAGCCGCAAGGGTGAACCATGCCTGTGGTCTGTTAGTGGCATGCAACTTGATGGTTTCAAGCGATCTTCTTACGCTCAAGGTTCTTGGACCTGTTGAAGGTCTGTTGCTTCCTATCTCCAAGTCAGTTCCAGCGCGTATGTAACAACAAGGAAGACTTACTGCAAAAGAAATGTGTCACTGATCAAAGGAAGTCCTCCCACCGTCTTGCTATGAGCACTATTGAAACGTTAGTATATGGTTAGAAACTGAATCCAAGTATACATACGGATCAGGGAAGGGAATGCCCTCGTTGTTGGTGAAGTACGCCCCATCATCCTCCCTCTTCCCTCCAGCCTTCGCACCAGAGACTTTGGCGATCACATCCGCTGGTCCCTCATTGGCACCTTGCATGTGGCTCATACGAGGGTTTCGACGTTCTCCTTGAGTCTCGGCGCCAATGGCATTGCCAATAGCCTGAAGAGGGTGCTGGCGAGGGTCGAGTTGGTTGGAGTTGAGAGACATTGTGGATAATCCAAGTATATTGCTGCTACTCTCACATCAGCGCATGTGAATGACACTAGAACAATTTAGAAGCTGGGAGAGAAGTAGCATATTTTATATCCCATAGGTACAATACTCAATTGACAGCCTCTGAGAGTCTGCGCTCCAAGACCGGAGTTATCTCCGGGTCATTGACACATGGTCAAGCCCAATGCAAAGAAACGTGCATATTTGTGCGACATAATGACAGCACAGTGAGTTGATCGATCTGAGAGCTTAGAAATTATTCGGAACTTTTGTTCCAATTGGAGATCATTCATTGGTAAGAGCTGTTGAAGCTGACATCGTGAGCGTAGATATGCTAGCATATTGTCGTCATGGGATGGTAATAGACTAAACACACCGCCCGACAAACTGCACTGGCAGATATCGATGAGCCTCTGAGCCAAGCAGCTTTAATGTATATTTAAAGCAATTAAGCATATCGGTTAGGTTCTCTAATATCGTGCGATTGATAGGTTTTGAGTCTTGAGCGAACGCTTTAGTTGACTCTCATGGCATCGGGTTCCGGGGCATCTAATTGGTCTACCATTCTGCCCCTCAGAGGAGTCTGATATCATGCCAAGGGAAATGTATATAAGGAGATTTGACTAATAATAAGGCTGGCTAAGACGTGCTTTTAGTATTGAGTGTTTTCTGTCTTTGGTCGGCTATGACTTCGAGAGCATCTGGCGCCTCAAGACTCCATTTCATGTAAAAACAGCAATTGGAGAAAGAGAATAGAAGCCAAGACATTTAGCCGGTACCTTACGAATTCCGTGATCAGAGAGAAGGACGGTGTTCCTCTTGCTATCAAGTAAGATCAGGCGTCTTCATCCACCTTCGGATTTTTTACATCAACCAAGACTTATACTTATTCTGGATCACTCATGTACAAGTTCCAAAATGAGGTTGATGATAAAATACCGACAAGAACTGGGCCTTTGAGCCTGTGCAAGACGTCACACTACTCGATGTTCCCGAGACAATTTCGCTTACTTGATGACGAAAACAGCTACTGCGATCTGGTGGTGGTCAGTAAATCTCCCCGAAACGAGACATTCCAGTCTTAAACTTTACCCTATAACAAAGAATTGCGCCAATTATCATCCATAGATTAATGAAAACAAATCCATGTTATATGCCCTTGAGACCCAGTGGTGTAAGATATCATATTGCAAAGTATTTCTAGTCATCATTATCCAGGCTCAGCTTCAAGTGGCGGAAAGCGCCCAGGGGTTGGACAACAACGGCATATCTCGTTCCTGGCCCTGATCAAAATAACTTTCTTAGCGTGCAGATTTGCTAGATCTGGACTTCCTGGCCCGAAACTCTGTCTGAACACAAGTCTCGATCTTCAGACATCCACTGGAATTTGACCAAGCATTGGCGGCCAACACAATTACCCAATGCGTTTAAGCAAGGACTTAGGGCGGAGTAGCTCGGCTTTAAAGGGCGCTGTGCCTATATTTGGCAGTGGTCCAACCACGATGCTGACACCATTTGAACACGCCCCGTTTTGATATGCAAGATGATATGCATGTCAGACTTATTAGAGACGTTGCGACCAATGGGTACTGGGGGAAAATACGAAAAATAAACGATTGCTGACAATTGACGGACAATTCGCAGAGTGAGATGTCCGACTAAGTGCGGTGATTAGAAATGAGTTAGAGATGAAGATGGAGTTTAGGTATATAAAGATGCGAGTTGAGCTATGAAGGAGTAAGCTTAGAACGCATCGTTTATCAAACACACCAACTATCCTCTTCAAAGATATCATAAGACATAATGGTTACTGTTGCTGTTGCAGGCGGTACAGGCAAGGTCGGCCGAACCATTGTCGAGGCCATTGTTGCTGCAGGAGAGCATAAAGTCGTTATCCTCAGCCGAGAGGTAAGCGTTTCACACAAAAGATTTATGAACTTAACTAATAGAAGCCGAAGGAAAACAAGTCGCTGGAAGAAAAGATTGGAGCTTCTGTCCTGGCCGTGGACATTCATAACATCGATGCCCTGACTCAGCTGTTTGAAAAGCACAATGTGCACACAGTAATCTCGACACTTGGCATGAATGGGCCAGAACCTATCGAGATTGATATTATCCGTGCATCAGAAGCATCTCAGGTAACAAAAAGATTCATCTCGAGTGACTGGGGTCTCTCCCATATAGAAGAGTAAGCAAGCACTTGACAAATGCCTCACAGTCAGCATTGAAAACAAACAACTAACAAATAGGCTATAGGCACGCAGCTCAGGCCAATTCCGCAAACAACAAACTCCGTGCTCAAGACGAGCTACGCAAGACAAACCTCGAATGGACCTCCATTCATATCGGCTTCTTCCTTGATTTCTGGGGCTCCCCTAAATCAGCTGCGAAATCAAACTTACATACTCCTTCAACCTTTGTCGATATTAAACATCGAGCCGCTGCTATTCCAGGATCTGGAGACGTACCTGTCACGTTTACGTATAGCCGAGATGTAGCCAAATTTGTAGCTGCACTTCTCAACCTTGAGAAATGGGAGGAAGCAACGTATATCATTGGTGACAAAGTCACGTTCAACGAGATGGTCAAGATTGCCGAAGAAGCCACAGGTACGTGACGTGCGTCATGGTTAGAGCTTGGGATGCTAATTTTCAATAGGTGATAAGTTCAATGTTGTTTATGATAGTGTTGAAACGCTGGAGAAGGGGGAGTTGAGTGAGCTACCAGGCCACAAGGCGATGTTTGCCAATATTCCTGCTCCCAAGGCGGTCATGAAAAAGGTGATGTCTGCCTATGGTTTGTGGGCAGAGAGCGGTGATTTTAACTTGGATGAGAGCAAGGCTCTGAATAAGGTCTTCACTGATATCAAGCCTATTACTGTTCGGGAATTTCTGGAAGATGCTTGGGGTAACGAGAAGGAATAGGGTCGGTGACACTTTGTTTCTCGTTTATCTATCCACTTCCAACATAAATTTGATGCTATCCTTTTCATAGCATTATTTCAAGAAAAGGTTCAAAATTGTGACTATATGCCCAAAGTGATTATATCAGAAGCCCTTGCAAGTTACAAAATACATGGCGATTACCCGTAAGCTGAGATAATGTGAACCTCCAACGGAGGAACTCCCTTTCGGGCCCGTGCCTGTTAGATCGTACGGCCAATATTTTGGCAAAGGACTAAACAAGGTATCTAGACAAGTCTAGATCGAAGCCGCGTCTGTTCCTGGCCGATCTCCAATGACATCAACTACTCCCCTCACTAGCCTTGGCACAATAAACTCTTCCGAAACATCTCATCTTCAAATCTCGCATTCCCTCAACTCAAATGCTCTAAGCGCCAAGCTCAAACACCAGGAACCAAGATCCGTTACGCCGCAAGCAGCCACCCAAACGCCGACCGCCGCAAAATAACAGATTCTGGTAATATGCCCTGAATATCAAGCCATGCGCCGCAAAAGCCGGAGGCGGCTATCTCCAAAGTTGCAAAACGCTGGGCGCATCGAGAAGAGGCACTTCATCGCTGCAGCAACATCAAACCTGGATGTTCAAAAATAGCTGACACTGCGAGAATTGAGGCTTGACGCTTTGTCGGAATTGGAAATGATTTTGGGGAGTAGATGGTTGCGGGTGGTGGAGTAGATGCATCGTGGCTGGAATGTCTTTGGCGTTTTTGAGCGAAGCCGCCGCACGCGGCGTGAGAGAGGAACGACAATGAAGAGAGAAGATCGGATGGCAAAGTTTTTTTTCGTTGGGAGCTTGAGAATGGTATGCATATAAACCCCCGAGGGCTTGGTATGTCTCGCATTTCTCTTCACCTCTCATCGCACACTCAAACAGATACAGTTTCACCAACATCGTCACTCGTTGCAACACCACCAACCACTCGCTCCAACATATACAACTCCAACTTTATCAAGATGAAGAAGTTTTTGCTCGTCGCCCTCTCAGCCACCGGCGTTCTCGCCGTCCAATACTCCCCCAGCTTTCCCCTCCTCGCAGTCCGTCAAGTCGTAGAGGTTCCCTGCGCCGACCAGAACCTCAAGGACTGCGGCACCGGCTGTATCCAAATGGACTGGACATGCTGCCCCAGTCGTGCGGGCGGGTGTCCTCCAACAGCTTACTGCGAAGTCGGAACGAACCAGCAGTACGGATGCTGTCCTAATGGCAGTATCTGCAATGGCGAGGGCGGTGGTACTACTCGTGCCGATACAACTACTATTGTTCAGGGTGGAGGCGGTGCGGAGACTCAGTCTCCTATCTTGGAGGGATCTTCGACTGCTGTTATTGTTCCTCCTCCCGTTGATACCGCCTCTGTTCCTCCTGTTGTCCCGGGCCCTGTTGCGCCGGTTCCTGTGCCCGGAACACCCTACCCCACGCCCAGCACGGTTATTGTCAATGAAGGATCGTCGAAGAAGTTCAGTTTGGTCGGTATTTTGGCTGGTATCGCCGCGATCATCTTCTGATCCAGCGAAGTTTTCTTTGTCGCGAGAATGGAATAGGCTGCTTGCTTGAGTGATGGCCTGGGATGAATGGATATGGTTGGAGGACTGGGCAAACACTTTTAGTAGATGAGCTGTGGCACGCTCGAGTGCCCAATGAAATGCAATTTGCAATCAATTGAGAGATATTGATGTACTCACTTAACTTCACTGTTCAATTGCATAGCTTATCGGCACTTAGTCAAAGCTTCTTGCTGAGATGGACGAAACTTAGTCATGCGAAAAATGTGGTATCTATTAATTCTAGGTATCATACGTTAAAGCCAAAGACACATGTCGTCCGGCAATATGTTCTCATAAATCATCGCTTACTCAATCTTGAGGCAGACCTTGCCCTGGTGCTTGCCAGACCACTGGTACTCATAAGCCTCACGGAGCTGCTCCAGAGAGAAGATCTTGGGGTCAACAACAGGTCGGAGCTTATCAGGGTTGGCCTCAACAGCACGGCACATATCCTCCATCTGAGCACGGCTTCCAACAAGCAGACCTCGGGTAGTGCAGAGGTTGGAAAGGCAGTCGAGGAAACCAGGGTCGCTCTTGTCAGTGCCGCCAACGAAGCCGATAATAGAGATGACACCGTCGATCTTGATGGCGTTGAGGGACTGCTTCATGGATGTAGGGCCAGCGACCTCGATGATGTGGTCGACGCCAGCACCGCCAGTGAGTTCCTTGGCCTTGGCTCCCCACTCAGGAGTCTCGCGGTAGTTGATGATGTGGTCAGCACCAAGCTTCTCAAGAAGCTTAGCCTTCTCAGCAGAGCTGGTAGTAGCGATGACCTTTGCACCAGCAGCCTTGGCGAACTGAACAGCAAAGATGCTAACACCACCGGTACCCTGAGTGAGAACCCACTGGCCGGGGAGGAGCTTCTTGCCCTCAAGACCATACAGACCGTTCCATGCAGTGAGACCAGCGCAGGTGAGAGTAGCAGCCTCGTGGAAGTCGAGGTTAGAAGGCATGGGGACGAGGCCGTGCTCGTCAAAGGCACCGACGGTGCGGAAAGTTCCGTCGGTTACACCACCGAGACCGGTCTGGATGCTGAGCTGGTCGAGAGAACCGCCAATGTGGCCCTGGTTGAAGAGAGTGACGACCTTGTCGCCGGGACGGAAGCGGGTGACGTTCTTGCCGACGGCGAGGACAGTGCCGGCGCCATCGGAGCCGGGGACGACGCCGTCCTTGGCGGGGAAGGGGTACTTTCCGAGAGGGAGGATGAGATCGCGGTAGTTGAGGGAAGCACCCTGGACTGTGAAGTGTTAGAAGGTTGTTGTGAGTGTGTGGTGTGAAGTTGGGGACTTACTCTTGACGAGGACTTGGCCGTCACCGAGCTCGGGAACAGACTCCTCGCTGAACTTCAGACCGCTGAAGTCCTTTCCATCACGGGAGGGGATGGTCCACTGCTTGACAGTCTTGGGAATAGATTGAGCCATTGTGAAGTATGAAGTTGAAGCTGTGAAGATGCTGTGTAGAGGTCTACTTGTATGAGTTTGAGGATGATGTCGACTATCAACGACGCTTGATCTCGTCTATATATACTTGCCAATCGATCAGATAATAAGAAAAATCTTTATAAAGAAACCATTAAGGTAATTCTCGAAACATGCAGATTTGTAAGGAATTAACGTCTGTGCATGAGATTTGTAACCCATCATCCAGCCTTGCGATCCATCCCATCACTGACGTAACTCTTGACGTTTTACCGATGATAGCTCTTCTCCAGTTGTGGCAAAGCTTCAACTGCCGGGCCATGGGAACCAATGACGGGCTTGGGACTAAGAGTTCCGAGTTCCACTTGTTTCTGTAGATAATGAAGCCATCATGTTTTTTTTTTCTCTTTTGCGGTCCACTGTCCGCGCTGTACCCACACGGATCCGAAGTGTCAAAGCTTCTTGGTCCCGGTTCGAGGCCGGTTGGTCGGGGTGTTACCGCTTTTGGTGGGTGAGATGGTTGGTGATGTTGATGTTGACGTTGATGTTGACGTTGATGTTGGAGGGTAACAAGTCATTGGAACGTGTGCCACGTTTTTCCATGACTCGTGGGTTCATGCATTGATTGAGTATGTGCATGCATGAGCTTGGAACATTGCATCTTGGCAGCAACAGCCTCATCCAAGTCAAAATACTACAATTATCTTTAATTGAAGTAATTAATTCATCAATTGGAATGAATTATCAACTGTAAACCCGTTGCAATTGGAAATAATTGGGTCATGAAGCAATAACGTTACCGGGGCTTTACAATCGAGAATGCCCCGCTAACCGTCATCTGTCATCAACACCGTCTCCAGATTCTGAATCAGTTCCCTTTCTGCGCCATCACATAATTCCCCCGACTACCAATCAATGGCACAGGCACAGATCAACCTTAATGGCCTCGGTCTACAGCTCCCAAGCTCCAGTGGATCCTCAGCACCACCGACCCCTCGCCGGCCCCTCACACCAGCGGTACCACCGACGGGCATAGTGGTCTTCTCGGGTGGTAGCGCCGCTAACAACCTCGTCGATGTCTTCGAGAGCGTTCGAGAAGCGAATCAGTGCACGCTGAGCTACGTGATACCCATTTCTGATAATGGCGGTAGCAGTAGTGAGATCATTCGTGTCTTTGGTGGACCTGGTATGTTCCCATTTTCCACGTAGCTCTTCTTTATGCTATGTATGGGCTTAGTGTTGACTGACAGGGTTCTCTAGGTATCGGAGATGTGAGGTCCCGACTTGTTCGTCTTATTCCGAATGATGGAAGTTCTGAGACGAGAGCTATCAAGCACTTCTTCAATCATCGCTTGCCAAGGGTCTATACTGAGGCGAGATCAGAATGGTTTGAGATTCTAGAAGCGACGCATCCTCTTTGGATCGACATCTCGTCGCCCAAAAGGGAGCTCATCAGATCTTATCTGAATAGCTTCAATCTTGAGGTTGTGAAGCGCATGAAACCCAGTAGTCGCTTTGACTATTCCGGGGCCAGTATTGGAAACCTCTTCCTCACAGGCGCTCGTCTCTTCACCGGTAGTTTCGAAGCTGCCATCTACCTGTTGAGCTCAATATGTTCAGTGCCGGATAGGATAGCAGTCCTTCCGGCCCTCAACACCAACTTTGCTAGCCATATCGCTGCTGGTCTTGAAGATGGCACGATAATCACAGGTCAGAATGACATCTCGCATCCCAGCGCTCCAACCGCCGCTGTGCCTGGAGCATCAGCTGGTGTGCACAGCCCAACAGTATCGCGACAGGACCATCCATGGGACCAAGATCACCACCATGTCGAAGACGCGAACTTACCAGGCACCCTACCCGCGCTGCGCCGACCGGCCATTGCATTCTCCAAAGAGCAAGAAGAGGACCTACCTGCGAGGATCGCTCGAGTATGGTACATTAACCCATACGGCGAGGAGATCAAGGTGCCCGCCAATCCAAGAGTTCTCGACGCCCTCCGATCTGTTCACAGCGTAGTGTACAGCATTGGCTCTCTTTTCACATCATTAATTCCAAGTTTAGTCCTACGTGGCGTCGGTGATGCGATCGTCAGTCCACAAGTGCGCAACAAGATCCTTATTCTCAACGGTACAACCGATCGCGAGACTGGCCCGTCGACAGCACCTTTCACTGGATTGGACTTTGTTGGAGCTATCGCGAATGCCCTTGCTGACTCAAGAGGTCTGCCCAAACCCACGGAGGAGGAGTACAGTCAGTATGTGTCGCATGTCATTTACATTGAAGGACCGACGTCGCCAAAGGTGGATAAGCCACTGTTTACTCAGCTGGGTATAGATGCGACGAGGCTGTATGGGCCCAAGGATGAGAAGGGAAGAGGTGGACGATATGATGCCAAGGCTTTGACTCAGGCGCTTGAGACCATCATCGGAAGAAAGGATGCGCGGTCTGATAGAAGTCGTCGAAATACTCTGGTGGGTTAGATGTTAATGAATGACTGGGGGTGCTATAATGAGACTCGAACGGGATCGTAAGGGACACGGGTGGGATCGTCGGCCATAAAGCAAGATGAGTCGATCAAATATGATAAACATAGAAAAAAAATTGTATTAGATGGTATATCGCCGTGGTATGCATTCAAACTCCAGGTCTGACCGTAATGCCATTTCCACCACAATTCTCAAGACGCCAATCGCCCAATCCAACCCAACCCAACGCAATCCTTTCCAAGTACTCATTCCCAAGGCCGTGACCCAATAGTTCCTCCGCTCAGTAGTCCTCAGCCGGCGAAAAGATCAAGTATGCCATGACAACAGGCCAAGCCGTCGATAATAGCAAAGCTCCCATAACTGAACCAAGAGACATTCTAACGCGATCGTAGGGACCCTTCCATCGATCGATCAGAGCGCAGGTGCTGAAGATCATGGCGCAGGCGTAGAGTGACGATGCCCAGAATATGCCGAGGAACATGTCCGAGTGTCGGTCTTCAGGACTGAGGACAACTTTCGAAGTGTCGGGCACGAAGGTTGAGGAGAGATTGTTACCCATCGTGAGGGATGTAAGTGGTGTTTTAGGTATGAGTGGTGTTTAGGTATGAGTGGTGGAGGTTGAGTCGCAAGGAGGGTTGCAGCAAAATCCTTCGAATTAAAAATACTTGGTAAGGGTTTATTAAGTCACTCGCCAGCGAGGAAGAAGAAAAGAATGAAGAGAGATTTTTCAGCAAAGACGCTCGTTCTTTGAAGAACCTAAGAGCGAATGGCTCTGACAAAAGAGAGGAACATGTCGCATGAGACCCTACAGGGGTTGTACCACCCATCACAGCTGCAGCCAATGGGAGTCTCAGGCCTGCGATTCACTGAGGTCGGGGCCAAGACGACCCGGTCGCGGATGCGTCTCGTTGGTTGAAACATCTGCGACTCTGCAACTGGGGAACCTAGGAACCAATTGAGGATATTCCTTAAGCGCGCGGTCTTGATGATCAGCTTTAGTTTGTGAGCTGATGATGAGGCCATTCACATCGTCACAGACATTTATAAACTCTATTTCCCTCCTCTCACTTGGTCATTCTCTATTCTCCCAGACCATTTCTTTGGCCCGTCTTGATCAAATGTTTGGTCGGTGAACTCCAGCCTGTTTTCAGATCTGTCTCAGATCTGGGACGATACCGGGATGTGACGTTGGTAAAACCTGCAAGCAAAACAGCCATACCACTACACACACTAGCCTTGTGAAAAAGTTCGATAATACCCCGTATTTAGACGACTTATCGCTGTTTTATATGTATAGCATTGATTAATATTGCTTGGCTTGATCGTTCTTGGCGGAGCTGAAACGGGCTTGTTCGTCCAACTTGTCGGATCGGGGGGGAGCCGGGCTGCTCCACTCCAGCTGGAATCCCGGGCATTCGGGAGCTGCATGTGAATTTGTCGGTCTTGGATGGATCGAGCTTTGGGGGGATGGTTCGATCGGAGATTGATTGAACTCTATTCTGCATTGGCATACTCAGATGTTCGTCTGAAGTCATGAGTACCTGACGATGGTGGCTGTCCCCGCTACCGCTTTCGGTGCCCAGAGTCTAGGGTATGTAAAAGTGCAGTTGACGTCTGATTGCCTTCAACGGCTCTTCCTATACTGGGGCACAAGAGCTCTGTCAAGAAATAAATTGAGGCTATACTAGTGAGTTGGTTCGTTAACTGCTGTTGCCCTCCTAAAATCTTGTATGGGACCTTACTGTGGATGGCAATGGGAGCCCCTAGACACAAGACATCACAGCAGTTCACTAGAACTCCATGTCAGGTATAGAATTACATCAGAGCGTGTTAGTAACTCAGAAGCTCTCAGTGCATCATATCCGAGGTAGCTTATCATGTCAGTACTGTCCATCTGTCAAGTACATCCCAAAACATAATTTGACGCCATTACCTCTTATTAAAATCTTCCGCTGTTGATGGGAGGTTCTGCAACCACGTCATATCTCAGCAAGGCCATGGCTATTTATGCCTCACCACTTCACATAGAGCCTTCTAACTAGGAATGAACCTAATGAACCTCCTATCGAGACATAGGAAGACTATTCCTAAAAGCTGCCACGGTAATTTCATAAACCTGAATCCGCACCTCGATTCCTTTGTCTGCTTTGCTACTCTGCAACAGTTGGTTTCTTTGGGTCATCTTTAGTACAAAATGGGCATACTGATGTAAAGTGCTTTGGAAGTGTCCCAAGAGTCGAACATTTAGTAGCAGGAGAAGAGGTGGTATATCAAGCAGTAGCTAAGCTTTGGGTGTTTGTCCCTTTTTCGTTTCCTGCTGCGGATACAAAGGGCAATTTGACGTAAGTGGGAACCAGAAGGGCAAACTGAAAAGTAAGAGCTTTTGACACTTGTTGTACTGGTATTGGGTATTTTATATCAAGCTTGAAGTTTCTTTGTGAAGTCTAGGTGGCTAGTGAAAGCCGTGGAAACCAAACTATTTTCTGCTGCTGCCCAATTATAGCTTGCATATCATGTTATAAATAAAACTTTCTACTCATTCAACACTGTCATTGGGACAGTGATTTCATCTTCTGTTATAGGCTTTGGTGAGGATCTTAGTATTATACAGTTCCGACATAATTCACGATCAAGTCAAATCACCAAACTTTCACACAAAAGACTTATAAAACTCACAAACAGGTATAAATACTTCCATCTCCCACTCGCCAAAGTCACAGCCCTTGTATTTTGATCATATTATCTTCATAAACTACTACCAAATCAGTCATTTCCATTCCACAACACCACAGACAAAATGGTCATCAACCACATACTCCAAACCCAGATATTCCGTCTCTTGAGCATTCGGACCAAATACCCCGGGCACTCCAAACTGATCTACGATAGCAACGGGAAGATAATCAACTGTATCTGCGGGCCCAAGATCCGGCCGCGCGTGTTCAAGAAGCCTGATACGGCCTTCTACAAACAAGCCAAGCCCTCAGGTGTGAACTCCAAGAAGATGCTGGAGGAGAATACAGGGGAAACGGATGTCATCTGGCGTACCTGGGAGAGCCACGATAGAAGAAATTATTGAGATGCTACCAAGTCAGTGGATAGAATTGAGGCTCGGGTCGGATGAGTGGATGCTCGACGTGTTACCCAGACGTTAGCGATGAAAGGCAGCTTACTCAGCTTATCCCACCGCACACAAGAACGTCATGGCCGAACGACGCAATCTAACCGGAACAAGGGCACCCATGAAGGAAAGACAGTTACCTCCAAGAGGGATTAATCCAGAAACACTCGGATTGAAATGAGATCATGAGCAAGACTCAACAAGCGTCTCCCCTTCTTCACTCCTCGCGGTCCCTTCACCTACCTATTCAGGACTCATCCCAAACAGTCCCGCGTTACACTCGGCAAGCTTCATCACAGTTCAGCAGGGATCAAAAGGTAATCAAGAAATAAATAACTAAGCTTAAGTCCAAGAATATCTGACATCTACTGGGGTCTTCTCGAGTGTATGCTGTACCACACGGCTTCTCCGCCGCCCTCCCCACATCGAGCCTTGTGAACCAGATGGTTAGGTCTCGAACCCATTAGTTCCAGCTGTATCTAACTATCTATCCATGCGTAAACAAATTATAACCCTCCCTCAAAAAACAGAACGTCATGTAACCGCAATGCCATGTACTGTTGATGACCCGTGATGTATGCGCCTTGTCAGATCTAGTACCAAACTCTTTTGCTCCCATTCCCCATCGTGTCTAAGATCCTAAATCGGTCCATCGTAATACCGCGATCTTGGCATCCTCAGGTAATGATCATCTGCGTCATCATACGATTCATATCGACGATCAGCTTGTGAGGCCTGAACGGGATCCTGATATGTTGGGTAATGGTATTGCAGGTGGCGAAATGTCCTCGGAATGCGCCGGGAGTCATGGCTACTGGTCCTGCTACCCGAGCGAGATGTTGTTCGAGAAGGAGCAGCGGTATGATAACAGTACCTCTCTTGTTGTTCCACTCTCTCGTCCCCATGAAGTGTGCACAGGTAGGGGAAGAATGGAGAACCGCGTTCTCGGGGCGCACGGCAGCCTGGGGTGGTGCATGCATGGGCAAAGCAATATCCACCAGGGATTGTTGACTCATTGGGACATGCAGGGTCGGCGCAGGCATGGGTTTGGCAGAAATGAGAGTTGGGATTGTTGTCCTGGACGATTTCTGAACAGTCCCCTCTTTGACAAGTATGTCGGAAGCATTTCTGGGGGTGGGCGTGACCATGTCCGTTAGCAAAATCGGGGCATCCAGGCGCGGAGCATAAGTCTACATTGGACTGTTAGCTTTGTCAAGACCTGGGAGGCAAGTACTTACGCATATGACACCATCTCATAGTTATGCCGTTATGAACATCTCGAGGCTGCAGGCAGCCCGGCTGGTCGCACTCATGATCAGTACAGAATCTCGAATCTCCTTGGGCAAAGCCGTTGCAGCCCTGGAAGAACTCGCATTTTGAATGGTTCGCACAGAGCCTCGTTGGAGTTTTTTCGGGATCCCAAAGCGAGTAGTTCTTGCAGTCTCTCGAGGCCTCACAGCGCTGATGCTTATAGCACTTTTTCTTATCTCGACCCGCCATTTCACCATCCGCTAAGCTGAGTATTCGGCGGTGGCAGTCGTCCACTTCACAATGGTGTTTCTTGCAGTACCGTTCAGAACCATCCCGGTCGGAGTCGCACTTAGACATCTTGCACTGGAACTCTTTGGAGTGCTCTTTGCAGTAGCGAGAGTCCTTATCGGGTAGCTCGTAGCATTGCTTGTCTTTGACCTTTGCCTTGCAGGAGTCTGGGGGCATCAACATCCAGGCTTGGAACTCGACCTGGGGTAAATGACTTACGATCGCGGCAAAACCATGCCTTGTGGTCAATATGAGAGTATAAAAAATTGCCTCCTTCGACATCCAAGACCTTTGTATCGCATGTAGGCCAACCACACTTGGAGTCTGAGAGGAGTCAGCCAAATTGGAAAGAGGAATTGGCAGGTCACTCACGGATGGAGCAGAACTTATCCTTTGACCGCTTGCTCAACTTGCACCCAGGTCCGAAATTACAAGCATCTAGTAAAATGAGTCTCAGATTCCGTAGGAACATTGGGGTTATGCTCACGCTTATCGCAGTGGACTGAATGCCCCTTGTCCTTAAACTTCCCTACCGGCTTATGACACTTGTTCTCATGGCATTCTGGTAGGGATTTGCTGCTACTGCTCCTACTGACCCAAGAGCTCCCGCCTTTGCCGCTGCCCATGATGAAGGATCTCGTATAGGCATGTGTAGAAATGGTAGTCCCCGACGGAAGTGGGAAGACTAGATGCGTGACAAGGTATATACTTGTCAAAGTAAAAGTATACCGAGATATGTCGATGATCCAAAAGAAGGTCAGGTTGATCAATATGGGAACCTACTTAGTCAAGTTCGTCAAATTGCGGTTTTGTTACTGTATTTCGGGGGGCATTATCCATCCTATATAGCTCTGGGCTCAGCGCCCTCCCAAATCCATCCTCGACACTGACTGAGGTCAAGGCACGAATTAGCCGAGATCAGGCATATTCGCTAGAGGCTTAATCCAGTTCCTTTCGTGTAGCTATGTTGGGAGGAGTTACACGCAGGCTGGGCTTCCATAGTATGCTTGATATTGTAATACCCCGGGAGCCAAGGACACAAATGCTGCCTACCTGTACACCTTGGCTCCCTCTGCCCGCCGCGATAGATAATGAGGCGCAGTAACAGGCCTGATGGTATCTTAACTTTGCAAAGAGAGATCAGCCACGGTTCGACGTCATGGAAGATTCCAGTTGAGATTCGTCAACTAAGGCTATTATGTTGGATTGATGGTAGCTCGCTAAGCAATCATAACCAGTTAGGTCCTCAGCAATCACAAACTTGAGAGACTTCGGAGCCAACTCATAGCATCGACCTTCCCATATTTTGCTACTCGTCTGACTGCACTCAAGGACTGATATCGGTACCACCCTGCTTCTTGGTAGCTAATCCTTTCCCCGTACCAAGCATCACTGAAGGATATGAGGCAACCGCCAAAAGAAAGGATGGGGGTTCAAATTTCATGCCTTGAGCCTCATAGTTGTGCATGCTGTGACTGTGATTGTGCTCGTGTAGCGAATAATGTCGTAGCTTGATCACTTGAGTTGCATGACTTTGCTATCTCAAGTTCTGTACCCGCTGAGAGATGGCTCGTATCAGTCGTTCTTTGATCCTGAGAGATATGACCCGGCGTTCGTGTCAAAACTCAAGGTTGTTTGCGGCGCGCAAATTGCTTGCCGGCAAAGCAGCCATGTAACTGACCAAGGCGCCTTGCGGTCGCAGGAAGTGCAGTATTTGTCAAAAGGCGTCCTAGGTGCTAGTCACAAGGTCTCATATCGATTTTCTGCCATGGAGATCTATTTCTGTCAGCATCTATGGTTGGTATGTCGCAGTAACAATGGGCCAGTTGCTCTTGTGCTTCAGTTTACAAACATGTCACAATATCGGAGAATTCGCGAAGTAACTGTTGCTCGTGCTGATTGTCTGAGGCTCTTAAGGCTTCATCTTGTTCTCATGACATAGAAGCCTGACGCATGGAGAGAGCTAGAATGATCGAAAGTGAAGCTAGATGTTTGATCGTTGACAAAGAGCGCCTGTAGACCTCGTAGAAGGGAAATCGGCCGATGCTGTGATGTTTGTTAATGCAACCCTCAACATCCATTGCTTGCCACGCACCATTAGCAATCTAGAGACAGCCTTACTTGAAACATGATGTTATTGTTGTTGTGCGAGTTTAGGCAGTGAAAGTGGTCACGGGCAATTGTTGGAAGAGGAGATGGAGAATAACATGTTTTTGATATTTGCTAAGGCAGAAGGAACCAATCATTTTCAGAGCCCTTCTAGTCAATCAAAATGCGCTATCCACTTCCCCCAACAAGCTCCCGTCTTGTTCCCTGGCTCCTGTTGAACTTCAGTCCCACTTTGTCGCTCATGCATCTTGCCGCCATCCCCCTACAGAGCAACGTCTTTTTGTGATTTTTGATCTCGCAACTAATAACACACGTTGAGTCCAACAAACCAACTACCGATATCATATGATCCTCTCAAGTGCTGCACAAAACCGTTGCACTACCGCGCATGAACCTGCACTACTCAGTGCGACAGCGCCTTGGAGATGTTCGTACTTGGCAGACAAACACCAACGCAGATAACGATTCCGCCTGGATCACCAAATGACGAACATTCTACACTTTGTCACGTCAGTCTTGTGCCGTCTCGTTTACATCTAACATCTGATTAGCTGACGCCCATCATGACTGATAGTCGGATAGTACAAACTCACCTGACAACAGACCAACATAGATACCTCTGCTGATGGACTCGGCGGGAGCCACGACAGCTTCAGTATGAATACAACAGGCTCGCGCTAGCTATCAGCCATCCTTCGAGATAAGTCTGGTGACAAAACGCAGTGACGGCGTCGACTCATGGGGCACGACCAAGGCAGCGATCATGGTATGATTATGGCGAGAGTGAGACGACACTTTGACATGCGAGGTGGCTTGAGTTGAACCAAGGACATCAGACCAAATGGGTAGCCATGGTTCGCCCAGACCCAATCGAGGTACAAGCTCAACGCCTAACCGTCTGTGAAAGGACAGGTACTCATCAATCGCAGGCAATCCGATTTCTTGAGCCACCAAACGATTGTCGATGCCCTCACTCGCAAGCACTGGTTTCAATCCGTCAGTCATACACAAACGCAAACGCGCATAGGACATAATAACGAGGCTTCTTACCTGAACCGACACCATCTCGACATTGACTCATTGATGATTGACAACAATCGGGTCCGCCGTCATCTGTCTCTCAGCTCGTCCATCTCAGCGACATATCTCGAGAGCGGGTGTCGAAGCATTTAAATATGACCTTGACCCTTGCACATTGTCCTTCCTCCATATCTTCGCAAGATCTGCCAGTTTGAGATCCCACTTTGAGCTGCCAGGGGTTATGGGATGCTCACCTAAGCATATTCAACAAATCCCAGGAACTGCCAGCCAAGCAATCTTCTGCATAGCCGATTGTGTGACCATATCGCCTTGACAATAGGCAAATCAGAGCACATAATCTGGTACCATCTCAGGGTGTCTTCATCGGACCGAATCTATGAAAATTTCTTTCCCAACTCATCGGCAGTTGGTTTGATTGCTGGTCAGATCGGACGAAATAGATGGATGGAAGCAGTAACGTGGCACAAAGCCGTTGATGTGCTTTCTTCGGTAGGAACTTCTTCCTTATGAGAAACTGTAGGACCAACGGTCGTTCTGTTTCTATCCCCTTCTGTGTCTCCTTTGTTGCACAAAGACACATTTTGCCACGGGACATTGACTATTACTTCTTTGGAGCAGTTCGATTTATCGAAGAATGGCCCAGCCCAAGCATCAGGAAGCAGGAAGAGAGTGTGGTATCATGTCCGGCAATGAAAAATCAAAATGCTGCCAGGGCGAACCACCTCCAAGACCTAAGGGTGATTTCTTCGACAAAGAGGACTACAAGTTCACAAGTATTGGAAGATTGAATCATGTTGTTAGGTCTGAGTAATAATGGTTACCTGTGTATGCGTACAAGCTTTTCATCTGACTTTTCATCAGCAGGTTGCCCATGCCTCATCCGATATGAAGTCAACCCCCCTCAACTCCCGGACCACATCGCACGTCCTCTTTCTAGAACTCTGACGTCTCCCCAAAGAAATCATACGAGCGCCTGATCAAGACATAGACTTCCAAAACTGTTTCCGCAATCATTGAATACGCCATACATCGAAACACTCAAGGTTCGTCACCACCTTTGTCTGGACTTGCATCTCTAGATATGTCTCAGGGCATGAAACACAGGTCAATTTCAAGACTGTCTTATCAATACTGATTAAGTGTAAAGCACAATACAATCGCCCCCGATGTATGCCTCATTCTATATACCACAGGAGAAGTATTCAACTCAGATGCGAGTTGCTGAAAAGATGATGTTCATGGGGCTGCCTCATTTCAAGGACACTCAGTCGAGATGCAAGGAATGCAACAGAAAGGTGGACAGCCCAGTCCAGATCTCGGTGGGCTATCAACTTCGGAACAATGTTCTTTTCATGACTGTCAGGCCTGTGCCTCTCAAGTCAAAGTGCAAGGTTCGTTCCCCTGTCCCTTCTCGGTTAAAGTTGCGAGTCATCTTCTGACGTATGATCTCTAGTGACCATTGGCTTAGGGTATCATTTAAGGCATCTATGGTATCTGCCGACGCTACACTTGCTTGTAATCAAGCTATACCTGGGGCATGTGCTGGATGGACCATGCGGCCCTTGGGGTATTCAGGAGATTTGCCGAAAAGAACTACAGAAATTCTCGCTCGAACCCAACTCACACACATGAATACAGATGTGTAGCTATCGTATTCGAGCTTTCGAAGTTAATCGGTGCATGCCTAGCCGCTTTTGTGACGTTTTGAGGCAGACTGCCGGGTCTGAGGAATGGCATCCACCCCAGTTCCCAATGATCAAGTCTAGCTTTGGACTTGGTGTTCATCTTAGGATCGACACTTGCCCTTTCGGTATCTACATTTGGCCCAATGCCGCAGTCCGCATCTGCGTCAGTTTTGAGTGTCTACAATCTATACAGACTACTCGATCTGATACGCCACTTGCCTTACACAACACATCGTTGCTCCTATGATTTTGGTCGGAGCTGTTCCACACGTACATTGCTAGCTCACATGACCAAAAGAGCTGAAATGGCTGAGCTAACTTTTGGTAGACCCTTAGGATGATTTTCGCAATGCCGAGTCCCAATCGCTACTTCCAGCCTTATATGCATCTTCAGATCTGCCATATTCTCCTCATCTCCCACCATAAAGCCACCTACTTCCCTTCTGCTTACCCAACTCCTTCTTAAACATCCTTTTCGAGTTCAAGCAAACATTGAGCTCTCGGACAGGTGTTTCAGACCCCATGTTACCAAGAGATCACGATCCATTCTTCGGACACCCCAGTTCTCCACCGAAGACCCGGCCAAGTATAATGAAAACACGGATGTATTCAAGCATGCAGGCTTAAATATGCTGAAGAAGTCCTTAAATGTCTATCAGGTCGTCGTGTTGGTCCTTACACCCTGAAGAAAGAACGCTCCGACGCCCATCCATAATCTAGGCTCTCAACATACCGTATCATCCCATACTGGCGAATCTTGATATTCAGAATCACACCTGGTACTGAGGCGGAAACTATGATTCATCTGAATCACGGCGAGGTGACGAGAGTGAGTTTCGACTAGTAGGTCCGTGAGGTGACTGATATGTGACTCGAGAATTCTCTGTATTTCCCAACGAGAATGTTCCTTTCGTAGTAGCGAGAGAATAGGCTCAATAATGCTAAAGGTTCGAACCAAGCGGATATGATGTCAAGAATAAGAAAGATATCTCTGAATCGACCAAAATGGTGGGTATATGGTGCCACTAGAAAAGTATGGGAGTCATCGCAAGGAGTACTCTAACATGTCGCAGAGCTGGGTATATTATTGACTGTCTCGAGTCAAATAGGCGTTCGCAAAGGCTTATCTATGTTCAAAGCATACATTCATCTAATAATTTCATGCCCCATTATTAAATGCAATTAATCTTCGATGGAAATTGGATAGGTAGGTAATTCTTCACGTATAGAGTGCTTGTGAGGCCATTCAAGTACTATGCCCCAGGCTGTAGGCAACCAAACGAAGCGAGACATCACGGACATCAGAGTCAGTTCAAAAAAGTGCGTGATTGATTCTATTCATCATGCTAAGCGAAAATAACTTCACCGGCCATTGACGTAACTGGCGCGCGGCTACTATGTCCTCCCAAAAAATTGCAGTCCAAAAAAATACCCTTGGTCGGCTTTCTTACTCCAACTTGGCGCTGAGAGGCAGCTTGCGAGAGCTGCTACCAACCCACACAGTCTTGGGGTGGTCAGTGATGACCCAGTTCTGTGCATTTGTATCCCAGTTGCTCAGATCGCGACGGGTCAACTGGGCGTTGAAGATTGCGTTCTGGCCAGGAGCAATGTTCTCGATACGGTCGAAACCGCGGAGGACACGAACTGGCTCGTTCTCGCCACCGAGGCTGACATACAGCTGGGGAATCTCGTCGGAGGTGGCGTTTCCTGTGTTGGTGATTGTGGCTGTGACGGTGTACATGATGTCCCACAATTGAGGGTTGCCGCCTGGGGCACCAGATGAGGGAAGACGAGGCTGGGCTGAACCGTTGAGGGCGTTGGGAGGTAGGAATTCTTCAGCAGTCTTACCAAACTGGCCGCCGTCGTTGGATGCCTCGCTGGCGGATGAGGAGGTGTTCAGGAAGGGGTAGATGAACTTGTAGATGTATCGGACACCCTTGGGGAACACATAGTCGTTGAGGTTCTTGCTGAAGTTGCCAAAGGTTGGGGCAGGGATGGTCTGGCCAGCAGGAGGAGTGTAGGGGGAGTCGACGTTCTTCTGGATGTTGAGGTCAGAGTACTCAAAGGTGGTCCAAGACAGACCGTGGCCGAACTCGTATAGAGGCGCGGCGGTGTTGTTGGGTGAGCTCTTTCCATCGGTGCTGGGAGATCGTCGATCGAAATGACGGTAGTCAATGAAAACACCCTCAGAGAAGTCATCCTGAGGAGCGCCACGGCCGTTGTTCGCCTCATAAAGAACCTCGGTACCGTAGCTCTCACGGGTGCGGCCCCAAGTGAAGGGAGATCGGCCAGGGCTAACCTTGCCGTAGAGGAGATCAGCGATGGCATTGCCTGACTCTTGGCCGGGAAGACCAGCCCAGACGATGGCGGTGATGTTGGGGTTCTTCTCGTAGTCGGCGAGCAGGACAGGGCCGACGGTGTGCAGAACTACAATGGTGTTGGGGCATATGGACGAGACGTTCTTGATGAGCTCATCTCCCTGTTGCCAGAGAGTGAGGTTCTTGCGATCACCGAAGTTTCCGTCGACTTCAATGTAACCCTCACCAGAGTCGGCGTTGGCGAAAACGATAGCGGTTACGTTGGGTTGACTGACAAGAGCTTGTACTGAGGCCCATTCGTTGTTGGTCAAGATGCTCTCATATCGAGTTCCATCTTGAGTAGCTCGGTTAGAGAGCCCTTGATCGGGTGTGATCAAGTAAGGGAATTGAGAAGTTCCCGAGCCCCAAGCCATAGCCAAGGTACCGTTGTCGCAACCACGGTCGCCGCAACCATTAGGTCCAGCAGGGTTGGGACCGGCGTCCTCA
>JABEEM010001291.1:0-25199 GCA_013363185.1 Fusarium secorum
TTGGTTGATGGACACACTGCACATAGGCCCTCGATCACCAAGCCCTAGACATGACCGCTACCATGGAGGGTCCTCCCGGCACTGACATACGTCTCCCAAGTGAGATACTGGTGATGGTTTGCCGTCATTTGTGCAAGCAAGACCAGCTCCGCGCAAGGTTTGCGTCTCGCAAGCTTCATTACGCGGCAACGATTCACGCATTTAGATCTCTCAGGCTCAAGCCTGATGGCGATTCGCCTTCACAATTTAAAGGAATTGCACTGTCGGATACACTACGAACTTTTGTCCAAGAGGTGACGGTTGATACGGAGCCGGATCCAAAGATTCAGCACGATCGCAACTCAAGGTTTCATCTTTGCGAAAACTTTCTTCAGTTCCTTCCGTATCTAGGCTTGTTCGATAATCTCATGCATCTACACCTTCGACTCAGCAGGTCTTCAGATGAACAAGGATCCTTCGTTAATCATGGGTGGTACTTCCGGTACTTGGTCTTAGACATTATTTCCCACTCCGTGATGAGGATGTGGACACCTGCGAATCGAAACAAGATCTATGATACAGTGCCACCTGTAGTGAAAGGTAAGTTCAAATATACACACGATGCGCCAGTCCCGCGGGGAGACCCCCTACAGATCAAAGAACTTACCATTTCACATCTCGCCGACTACAATGACCCCAGACTTATCCTGTCCAAGGCTTGGATGAGGCTTCTCCGGTTGCAAACCCTCATCGATCTGAAACTGCTCGTGGGAGAAAATCATAGGCGTCAGGGAACCCTCCTTTCTACCAAAAAGTACCACTTCTTCAGTGCTCTGCCGTCACTATGGCTTAGCCCTTATGTCCAGAAATTTGATGTAGTCCAGAAACTACAAGTATTATCTCTATTCTATACCGACTACTGGGGACAGTACCTGAGAGTGGACCTGAACCGAATGGGTGACTTGCCAGCCCTCAAAGTTCTGGCTCTTGGGCGCTATGTCTTTACTGATAAGAATCAAACAGACTGGATCGCATCTCTGGGGAGGAACAACAAGAGCGGCGGACTGGAAGAGCTTTATCTCGATGAGTGCTGTGTCTTGTTTCAAGCCAAGCAGTATGTGAATTTGACAGCACTTCTGGACACTATACCAAACCAGAACGCCGCCATGGAAACAACCTTGTATAGCAGAAGATGGCATCACATACTGTCGGAATGGACGGTAAGTATGAAGGGTTTGAAGAAATTCGTCATGGGAGTTGGAGAATGGTCTTGCCCCTTTCGAACCAAAGAGACTTGGGACAAAGAGATGGAACCGGTCATGGTGGGCATGAGGAACGACCCGCCAGAGTGGTATTTCGGGCACAATCGCCACAGATTCTTTGCACATCCTGAACCAGAAAACTTTAGCAGAGGCTTCCTCGCTGCCTATTATTCACGCCGTGACAAATCGAAGGCGGTGCCAATGGGAAACTATTTGCTGGGTGAGGGCTTGAGACAGAAGCGAAGAGCACAGATGCAATATTCTTGGTATAACGTTCGCGGTGCATATCAATGGTCTATTGGCAATCAGTATGGGGACTACAGTGAGGATATAGGTTGGGCACCTGAGGAGGAGACATGTGACCTTGACGATGCTGCTTACGCATTGCTTATGGAGACTATCCGACATAGACTAAGATCTTAGAATGTGGGATGGCCGAACCTGGGGGTTTAAGCTTAAAGCCTATTCTGAAAATGGACAGCCCCTTTCTATAGCACGGTTAGCATGTGAGTCTAGATTACCTTGCAACATCAGCCGCAGAACAGATGGATGGATAGCTTTTTAAGATTCCTGGCAAGTTGAAACTGTGCACTATTACTGGCAACAGCGAAGACTTTATATGAGAACTCGACAGTGAATTATTTCATGGACCATTGCAGAACCTGAGATGAAATCCAAGTAGTGAAGCTCGCTTAGAATCAACATGCCCCAAAAGGCTTGGTATGCCCTCACCTGAGTAACTAACTGCCGACGCTAACTACTCCGCAAGCTCTAATACCCCACCAACTCCCCAGTAAACCATCTCATTCGGGATCATCCCGCCGATGGCAATCAGATTACATACCAGAAGATCCCCCTCATTAATCCTTGCTGTTTACTTGCCCATGGCTCTACCGAGAGCTGGATCTCATAGCTTAATGCGAATAAAGGAGTGAGCTAGCTTAAACAAGTCATCCGAGGTTTTTGGAGACGTTGGAGATGGAATCATTGAAGCTATGATAATGGAGAAGGACTAGGAAATAAGCTTAGATAAATAGAGACTGATTGCTTGCGAGTATACTGGTACATCAAGATATTGAGAATCACACAACACACACAAGACTACCGCAAGAATGCCTACTCAAGAGGTCAGCACCATTTTCCCTCCAAAACACACCCCCTAACTTCAACAGGCACGTGAAACCATCCAGGATGAACTTCACATCGAAGTCCTCCCTGGAACGGAGATCATGACAGACGTTGGCAAAGAACACTTCGTCCGAGCCAAAGAGTCCGATCAAGTCCTCGTTCCCCAACCATCCCAAGACCCCCATGATCCCCTGAACTGGTCACCGTTCTGGAAATTCTCTGCCATATTCTGCGTTTCGACCATGACGTTCACTCAGGGATTTGCGCCGCTTGCTCTTGCGCCTATGTTTCCGGATTTGATTCGTGCTTATAACAGTACACTAGAGGATGTGATTCAGTTTACGGGTGTTACTATCCTGATTCTGGGTTTTAGTAACTTTTTCTGGTGAGCATGGCGTACTGATGAGTAAATGTTTGTGACTCACTGTCATAGGGCACCCATCTCTACGTCTTTCGGTCGTCGACCCGTCTATATCGCTTCGCAGGTGATCTGTCTCGCATGCCACATCATTCGGGCCAAAGCATCCACCTATGGCATCTTCATGGGAGCCTGTGTGTAAGTTCACCTCCACAAATCTCCCAAAACCTCGAGTAACATCTCTAGTCTCAACGGAATAGGTGCCGGACCCTCGGAGATCCTCCAACCCGCCGTCATCGCTGATATCTTCTTCCTCCACGATCGCGGAACATGGAACGCACTATACTGGGTTGTCTACATGGGCTCACTCATGATCGCGCCAATTATCGCTGGCCCGATGGCAGACCGCACTGGATGGCAGAACTTCTGGTGGCTCAACGTCGCTGTTACTGCACTGTCCATCGTGCTCGGCATATTTGGCTTTCCGGAAACGAAGTGGACACGCATCGATTCGATTGAGGCTGAGCGGGGAGTTAATGAGATTGTTGATGCAACTCAGGACAAACCGTCGCATTCTCATGCTGATGCTGAGAAGACTGTTGGTACACCTCAAGTCCAGGGTGAGCCTGCTGCAGACGCGCATTTGGGTAAAGGAACGCCTTCAAAGTTGCAGTGGCGACTGTTTCAGCCCAATTCAGCACCTCTTCAAAATATCCTTCTCGATATTTGGACTCCGTGGAGACTCTTCGTCTATCCTATTGTTCTCTTTGCATCTTTTGTTGTCAGCTGGAGTTGCAGTAACTTCCTGATTCTGAACCTCACCCAGTCTCAAGTGTTTGCAGCCCCTCCATACAACATGAGCTCTCAGTCCATCGGTAAGCTTTCAAAATGTCACAGCTAGGGGGTATGTTCTAACATGTGCAGGCTTCCTCAATTTCTCTATCCTCGTCGGCGCTTTGATCGGACTCGTCACAGCTGGTCCGTTCAGCGATTGGGTTTCCGCAAAGGCAACCACGCGAAACGGTGGTATTCGAGAACCAGAAATGCGCCTCCCAGCAATGATTCCTTATATCATAATCATGATCTTCGGCAATGTGATTACCTCGATCGGATACGAAAGACATTGGCCATGGCCAGTCATTGCTGTCCTTGGCTACTCATCAGCTGGCATCCAGGTTGCTGCTCTACCTAGTATCGCAAGTACTTATGCAGTGGATTGCTATAAGCCAGTCACTGGCTCGCTCTTCGTTGCTATCACTGTCAATAAGAGTCTTTGGGGCTACGGTATGGGCAAGTTCGTCACCCCATGGACTATCAAGTCAGGGTAAGGTGTCTTCTATACTACATTGTCAACGTCCGTTACTAACAGCTTGAGCAGATTCATCCCTGTTTTCATGACTAACATGGGCCTTACGGTTCTCTGGTGCGGCTTGGGTGCGGTTTTCTACTTCTATGGCAAGACATTCAGAAGGTGGACTAAGGACAGCAATGTCCACGGTTTTTAGTGTTGTGCAGGTTGTACTGCGATCTGCACTCGTTGCTTGACCACGCCATAGAGGGTCAACTTTACAAATCCTGCTTTACTTCTGCTCTGCCAGATAGATATTATATACTGTCATGTTGACTTGCTTTTATGCTCCCTGTCGTTCTCAATTAAACATCCTATTCTTCCTGAGCTAATGAGGCATCGACATAAACAAGCTCGTCGCATCAAAGTCTATCGACGACATATCGAGATTCTGATCCAAGTCCCCATCCAGCAGATTCAGTGGTCCCCAGTAGTGATTCAAGTACACCATCCCATCAGGCCAAGACGTCCCTGTATTCGCAGCTACGGCAACCTGTGACGACTTCTGCGTAGCCTTTTCCCTGGCTCCCTGTAATAGCTTTGCCGCTTGCAGAGCGACAACGCATTCATCCATGATCATGAGTATCTCGATCGCCATGTCGACTAGACGAAGTAAAGGTTGCATCTCGCTCTCGACTGCGTCTTGAGTCATGTATACCAGTATTATGCTGGCGGCAAACACAGTGTATGTCGTGTTGTAGAACCTTCGACTTGTTAGAGGGGTCGTCTCCTGTGAGAGTACTGGTACGTACCATGTCCGGAAGAAGTCACTGTGCTGGTAAGTCTGATAGATGGTTTCAATCGTTTGCTTTGCGGATTCAAGGCACTTTTGAATGCCGATTTTTGTGTCACTCATCGTCGCCCTCTCTTGTGCCGTTGACCTCAAGAGAAAGGACCCGAAGAGGAGTATTCTCAGGTTATGATATCCTACAGCCATCATTAGCATTGCATTTCGGAATCACATCAGAGATCACATACGCAAGTTTAGGACAAGTCTTTGTCGCTTCACCCACTGAACATCCCTGACCCCTCTCAAAGACGGTACCTGAGTAGACGACCCCATAGGCCGTATAGCCTCGGGAAGCTGTTGTGTCCACGCCTCTAGGTCTCTCTCAATTTGACCAGCCATCGCCACCATCATCGGTATCGTCGTTTCAGGCAGGTATATACTCAGGCAGATGTTTCTTGTGATCTTGGAGAAATGCACCATGTGCTCGATGATGGCGCAACAAGGATGTTCAGACATCTCAGAATCCATCCCTGTTTCGTTTTGGCCGTTTCCGATACGGGGGAATCGTCGGTTATGATATAGATCTGCTCCTAAAGTATCTGGTCTACCCATTGCGAAAGACATCTCGCTGCAAAGGCTTAGAATGGTAACGAGAAGAGTTGCAGGTCGGGAGATACTCACGTCTCTAAGGAGTAAAGGCCCCTAGTGAAAAAGGTCAGCAACTGATCTACACTGTATTCAATTCGAGGAACGTTTTGACATACCACCAGGTCCGTGTCTCTGCTCTCAGTAAAGATGGCGGCTTCTTGCTATTTGGTCCAGGCTCACGATTTATGCCCATTGCCAAAGCTGTTCTAATGGCAAGGCCAACATACATGTATGACACTAACAGTGGTTAGCACATAATCACAGCAATGCATGGCTAACTGACAGTGTGGATGTAGTTCGTTCTGGCAGACTTTGGCCTGTGATTATCAGTTTCGTCCCGCTGAGAGTCACCACGCAACCTACCAGAATAAAATAGCACTGGACCATGTCTAGGTCAGTTACCATTCCCAGCCTATTGCAACAATCCTTAGCTCGATCAAAGAACTTCCGGCTCCAGGCCAGATTGGTCCTTCCATCGATAAGCTCATCCTCTCTCGTCCCAACTAGTGCGCCAATGGATAAGATGCTGTAGTACAAGGCAACAAAACTCGTGATCCTCTTATTCTCCGGTCCTTCACCCGCCCACAAGGACTCGCACCGTTGCACGAACGAAGTCTTGTCCAATATCGGGTGAATGTAGTGGATCGCGGAGAAGAAGCCGTCTATAAAGTTGCGACATTGTAGATACCAAGGTGAGTGGTCAGACTCTTCGGTACCCTTTCTCCCTCTCTGGGTATCTTGTGATCCACTTGGATCAAAGTGAGGATTATGCAACGATGACAGAAGTGCACCCGCGTCATCATCATCGTTGTCCTCCTCACCAGTTCGCCGCACATGCGACAACAGTGCAACAGATGAAGAGCTACCATAGAATTCGACATCTCTTGTGTGAGTGTTCATGCCAGAGACCTCTTGTTCTCTCGTATGCCACGACGAGATACTATTCGGCGTTGGAAAGGCCTCCATTACCGTTGAATGCTGAGCTATTGGTAACGAGGAGGCATTCAACGCGATCCCGTCGGGACTGTTGCTTGGACCGTCGGTCGCTGCCTTCTCATAATTCTCAACAATGCTAGAGAGGCTTTTGACCTGTTCTTCCAATTGTCTTACATAGCTATGGTCGCACTAGTGAGCCAAGAGCAGAACTGAAATGCTGTAGGTTGATTTACCTTGACGTCATGCGCATACGCGACATGTCCTGGCCTTTGTACACGCATTCGACATTGCGGCCTTCATACGGTCAGTGTCGAATTGAGATCTTGAAGCTTTGCGACTAACTTTGACAATATGAACAGGGATACGACTCGTCACACTTGTATTTCTTGGATCGACAGAGATCGCACGCGCGAGCAGCTCGTGGTCGCCTTGGACGCTGTGCTGCAGGCCTGTTCACCTGAGGAACCTGGGGGTCTGTTGATTCATCCATCTCGAGAATACCAGTATCTGTGAATTAGTGAACATGCACAAGACCCCAGAATGTCGAAGCGTTGAGACCTGAGTGCGGAGACCCCAGATGGACGGAAATTTCGAGCTTGGAGGCAAACCTGGGGTAACGCGAAACGATGAGCAGGGCCAAAGTGATCTGGATCATGTCTCCGCGGTCTCATTGGCTGAGAAGGAATCTGTCTAAGCTGAACACGGCTAGTGTTAAGATACTCAAGCTGCGGAAAAGCCGGACATGGCCAATGTAACCTCGGTTGTTCCGAGACAGCTCTCAACTACCCTACATCCACCATGTTCCGAGGGCCATTTTCATATATGTAGTCTCGCGGCAAAGCCACCTGCTTGCTCTTCTAATTTCTCTTCTATCACGAGACCTATAGCGAGCGATCATATCTTTATCGAAATGCCAAGTTCCACTGTGAGTTGCAGCTTATCTAACGTGTTGAATCTAGCTAATGCTCCACGTCGCCAGGAGCCCAGTCAAACGCATGATGATGCGACCCTGGACGTAATTGTTGTCGGAGCTGGCCTTGCGGGTCTTGCCGCAGCAATCTCCATATCTCTTTCAGGCCACAATGTCACTGTTTTAGAATCGGCAAAAGAGCTACTCGAGGTACACAACTTCGTAATGCCACGTACCTATAGAACTCATGACTGATACACTGCCCAGGTCGGTGCTGGTCTCCAAGTCACCCCCAACTGCACACGCATCCTCCAAAAATGGGACCTACCCGACAGACTCTGGAAATCAGCCGCCGAGCCCACGTCACTCGTCGTCCATCGGTACTCCGGCCGAACACTCGCTATAGAACCCGATTTCCATAAGCATATCCGCAAGAAGTATGGCGCCCCGTTCATCGATCTCCACCGCGTAGACCTCCAGCTTGCGCTCTACGACAAGGCCAAGGAACTGGGTGTCCAGTTCAAGCTGGGTGATAGAGTGAAGGACATTGACTTTAGCATCCCCGAGGTCAGCACTGAGGCTGGTGCTAAGTACACTGGTGACTTGATCGTTGCAGCAGACGGACTATGGTCTAAATGCCGTTCCAAGTTTCTTGGCACTGAGGACAAGCCTATGCCCACTGGGGATCTAGCATACCGCGTTGTTCTGGACGCGAAGGACATCGACGACCCTGAGCTGCGGGAATGGGTTGAACGTCCGACGGTACATTTCTGGATCGGTCCAGGCGCTCATGCTGTTGGGTATTCCATGCGTGGCGGACAGATGTATAACGTTGTTCTTCTTGTTCCCGATGATCTTCCGTCGGACGTCAGCCGACAGGCTGGGTCAGTGGAAGAGATGCGAGAGTTGTTTAATGACTGGGATCCAATTCTGGCAAGGTTTCTCGGCCAGGTTGACAAGGTCGACAAGTGGAAACTGATGCATAGTAAGTTGCGCCTTGATGTCCGCATTCTCGGAGCTGACATGTCTGTAGGGGAAGAGCTTGATTCATGGATCAACGAAGACTCAAATTTCGTCTTTGTGTAAGTATTTCTTCAACATCGTCGTAATACGAGGCATCCTTCTAACATCTTGCCTGCAGTGGTGATGCTTGTCATCCTATGCTCCCATACCTAGCCCAAGGTGCCAACTCCGCCGTGGAAGACGGTGCAGTTCTGGGTTTACTTCTCGGCCATGTAAAGTCGAAGCACCAACTACCAAAGGCCTTATCTATGTATGAACGGTTACGCAAGTCTCGTGGGGAAGCCATTGTGAGAGAAACCTTCAAACAGGTATGGGTCCATCATTCTAGAGACACTTGACAGTTATAGCTAACGTCTTATAGCGGGAGTCGTTCCATATGCCCGATGGGCCAGCTCAAGAGGCGCGTGATGAGACTTTCTTATCTCAACTTGGCGCTGAGGAACTCAAAGGACCGTTCCCTAGCAGGTGGACCTGTCCGCAGGTTCAGCCTTGGCTTTACGGCTATGACGCGTTTGAGGTTGTTGAAGATGCAGTGAAGCGTGATCCTTTTACGGAATAGCTTGACAATGTTATGTAGATTATTCAGTATATTCTTTTCTTTTAGTAGCACTACCATACGCATACCCTTATCAACCATCAATGAATATCAGTAAACCCTTCTGTAACGAACCGTACCCTTAGTCAGGCTTTCCCCTTACTTCCATTTGAACGCTTTAGTTAATCGCGACTTATCACCATGATGTCCCTCCATCTCGGTTGATATATCACAAGTTTTAACTATCAAACAACAAAATGACCAGTACCATGCACCTTCATAAAGAGTAGCATCATGATAACTACTTAATCAGAGACTCAAGAAAGTCAAAGCCCCGCCGCTGAAGATTCCAAGTAACAGATCCCACCTCCATCTTGGCCGCAAAAGTATGCTCCTCCCCAGGAACCTCCACCATGCCGCACTCAACACCCTTCTGCTTCAGCACATCAAACAACTTTCTACTCAGATGAATCGGGACTTTTGTATCTGCATCGCCGTGGACTATGAAGGTCGGAGGAAATGAGGAGTCAACATTCAATGCAGGGTCAACTTTACCCCAATCTTTCGAAGGGAAAATGGCATCGAGGACAGTGCCGTTGGCTAGCTGTGTCAGGGCATATGCTTGGCGGGGGTCGCTAAAGTCCGGAGGTCCTGTTGCTTGGCCTTCGAGGGAGACTCCTCCGATGATGGGGACTGGGTCCTCGTCAAATACTTTGTTGAGGAATGTGTCTGTGAGTCCGGGTGGTAGCTTCATGCCCTCAAGTTTTGTCGTCCAGAAACCATCGGCAAAGTTGCTGGGGCCATACATATCATAGATTCCTGCAACGGGACGAGGAACGCCAAAGCCCTATCTCAGCGTAAGTCATATACATCACAGCATGCTATACGTTCAGCTTACCAAACAAAGTGATAAATGCCCTCCAGATGATGTGCCGAATGCAAAGACATGGTCGAGATCAGGTACGAGTGATGAGCTCGCTTTGCCTAGAGCTGTTACGAGACCTCCATCATACACCCAAGCCAGTAAATCTCGACAGTCCTGCATCGGACCCTCCAAGAGATTCACCTGAGGACAAAGGCGATGATTCGGGGCTAGCACTATCCATCCTCGACTAAGACAATCTGATACCTGGTCTTTGTTGACCATCTTGGAGGACCCGAGCATAAAAGCCCCTCCATGTATGTTAATTACTTCATGATTATCAGTATGTTTCCAGCGGCTGTAAAATATTTTGACTTACGGACTGGGCATTTTGCAACATCAGTCCCGACAGAAGGCAGGTAAACATCAACATCAATCTCTTGTTTACCCAGCTGCTTGTAAACAGCTCTAAATGAATTTGGAGTACTCATTTTGTATCACTCTGAGGCCGAAAACGCTGCAACTCAACAAAGAGTGAGTAAAGATCTGGTGTCCATCAAGGGTATCTGTAAACAGACCCTACCTGCCCCAGTTCCGAAACGCCGCTGTAAAATCACGTCCCGGTGATGCCGTAGACCCCGTGTCGGAATTGCGGCTTTTCCGCACTTCCAAGTCGAGCTCGTCAGTGGCGGAGGCTATTTTGAGGGGTAGACATGGAAAATCCGGGGACGATGCGGGGTTTTCCAGCGCCTCCGACCCGTGATGTGGATATCGGGAAGTGGGAGGTCAAAGGAGTAGAAGAGTAGAGGGTCCTGCCAACCATCCATCAATACTTGGCAGTTTTCTCCGCGTACTCACCAATACCATCACAATCTACACTATTCCCAATTCACTATGAGCGTTCCCCTACATACATCTCCTCCCAATGAGAGGACAAGCTACATGATCGACCAGCTCGAAGGAGAGCGCATTAGCATTCCTGGTAGCAAGGGTGTTTTCAGAATCCTTGCTTCGTCTAAGCAGACTAATGGCGGCATGGCTGTGTTTACTAGTGGTGCCGTTTTAGCGGATGCTCCTGGTTTTCACTGGCATGAGGAAGCTCATGATGTCTTTCTTGTCACCAAGGGTTTCTTGAAGCTGTGGAGTGGTGATAAGTGTCGAATCATGGGGCCTGGCGACTTTGCTTATATCCCTCCTGTAAGTTCCAAAACCATGTCGAACTGATGATCCTGTTGGCTAATGAGGTACTAGCATGTCATTCATAACCCTCTGTTGCTCGGACCTCACACCGAGACTGTTGGTCTGGTAGCACCAGGTGACTGGGTTGACTTCTTCAGATATGTCGGCGAGACATATAATGGCATTCTTGTCCCGGAGAATGATGATCGCGACATCAAGTCGATGCTTATGCAAAAGATGATGGCGGCCAAGGACAGATTCGACGTTCACTTCAAGCGCGACTACCAGCCACCAGAGGTTGGCGAATGGCTTGACTCCGAGAACCAACTCGCTGGCCCCGGCGAAGCTTATTTCCTACGGGCCAATACTGGACCTAGGTGGCTTCTGGGAGGAGTCATGTCAAGACCTTTCATTCTCGCATCCCAATCTGGCGGCAAATTCTCAATGTCAAGTATTGAGTCATCAAATGTCTATGAAAAGTCGCCTCTAAGCAAGTGGCTCACCTTTACCTCCATTGATCATTGTTTCATTGTTCAAGAAGGTCTTCTCAGAGTGAAGATCAAGTCTGTTGATAATAGTTCTTGGAATGAAGTCAGGGAGGGTCAGACTGTGGTCATTGCTGCCGGGGAGACTTTCACATTGGACTTTGGTAGCAAATATGTCCGTGTCTGGACCTTTGCCAATGGAAGAGGAATCGAGGAGCTGGTCCAGAATGCTGGATCTCCGGCTACAGGCTTCGTGCTGCCTGATGAGGTTGGAGACTGGGAAGAGTCCAAGCTGCTGGACGTATGCAAAGACCTTGGGGTGGAGGTGGCAGAACTATAGAATATCAGCATAAAGAATAAATTGCATCTTTCACTTAAAACTATCAATCTGACCATTACCTAAGTTGCGTTCCGGTATGTGAATACGATCAGCGTCGCTCTCTGCTTGAGTCGGCCGCGGGGAAACAGGCTGTCAGTATTACGTGGTCATGCTAGCATCTTAACTGCTTACAGGTATAGAAGATTAGTGAGTTTACGGAGACTCCATTGAGAAATAGTGAAGTATTAGTCTAATCGACGGACATCTATTCACTTCTATCTGGTCTGAATAACAAAAGTGGCACGTTGGTCTCCAACCTCCACGCCATAATCGCCCTCGTCCCCTGCCCAAGCATGCGACTCCTCACTCCAATGGCTGTCAAAAGTATCAACCTGAATCTGCACAGACACTTCTCTGGTCTCGCCCGGCGAGAGTTGAACCTTGGTGAATCCCTTCAGCTCCCGAGTCGGCCTCCAATCAGCTCCGTTACTGGAGGGGCAGATGTACACCTGCACCACTTCCTTACCAGTGACGTTGCCAGTATTCGTTACACCTACGTTGATTTCGAGAACTGAAGGTTTTGGGGAGGCGTCCAATTTGACGTTGAGATTGTCGTATGAGAATGAAGTGTAAGACAACCCATGGCCAAACGGAAACTGAACCCGGTTCTCTGATACACGGGCTCGATATCCGATCTCCAAGCCCTCAGCGTACTTGATGGTGAAGTCCCCAGACTCGTCCTTCTGAGCAGGGAAGTTTCCAAAACTAGGCCAGTCTTGTAGTGTCTTGAACCAAGTTGCTGTCAACCTACCACTGGGGTTCACCTTTCCAGTCAAGATGTCAACCATAGCCTGGGGTCCTTCTTGACCTGAAAAGTGCATATTCACAATGGCATCGACATCGTCAGCGAAACTGCTGATGTCGATCGGGTTACCACAGTGAAGAAGAACGGCTGTCTTCTTCGAAGCAGCGGCGACAGCCTTGATCATGGCGACTTGGTTCGCAGGAAGAGTAATTTCCTCGAGGTCGAATCCTTCAGACTCGTACTGTTCGCTGCGACCGGCGTAAATGATGGTGATGTCAGATGTTTTTGCAACTTCGACTGCTTCTGCTATGGCTTCTTCTTCGGAGTATTCTTCCTCAAAGGCCAGGGTTAGGCCATATGGAGTAGGCTCTCCAATGACAGGTTCTCTCGATTGCATGGTGACAGAGATGTGGTACGACTTTCCTGCATCCATCGGCAACTGTACTCTAGACTCAAGTTTGATCAAGTTGAAGAGAAACTGCTCGGTTGTGATATCTGGTGCATCGCCTTTGAGCACACAGACTCCATCAACTTCAACGGTGAAAGACCCCGAGTGGCGAAGCGCTAGCGTGTGAGTTCCAGTACTCGTAGGAACAAGGTTGGTAGTCATCTTCACACGAGAACCCGGTGTCTTTAGCCCAGGCTTTCCCTGAGCCATGAGATTGATAGCAGCGTCCTCCAAAGTCTCAACGAGAACCGGATCGTCTTGACCGGCGTTGTAATAAGCTACCTCAACGCCCTTCTTGCTCTCTTTCGTCGTGACAATCTCCACAGGTACCGTAGGAATAATACGGCGCATTCGAATACCACTTGCATGTGAGATCTTCTGCTCATCTGGCAGCGCTTTCCGCAACAGATCTAATGGAACCTGGCGATACTGAGGGTTGCATGATGCGCTGCCACCGCCAGTGAAGACAGCCTTCTTGGCGTACTCACCGACGACTCCAACCCTTAGACCAGTAGATGCTGGCAGTGGAAGAGTTTGGTTCTCATTCTTCAGAAGAACGATACCTTCTTGGGCGAGTTGACGAGCGATGTCGTTCGTCTCCTGGATGATCTCCGATTTCTCTGGTCCCTCGCTCTGTGCCGCCTGCGTACGGTTTCGTAGCTCGAGCAGTCTGACCACGCTGGCGTCGATCACCTCTTCGTTGATCTCGCCAGAAGTTACAGCCTTGATGAGCCTTTCGCCTCTGAAGACAGGTACGGGCATCTCAACGTCGACGCCAGCCTCCATGGCAGCTACGGTAGAGCGAGTGCCGAACCAATCTGACATGACGATGCCTTTGTAACCCCATTCCTTTCGGAGGATATCCTGGATAAGAGTTTCGCTGTCACAACAAAAAGTCCCATTGACTTTATTGTATCTACACAAGATGTTAGTACTAGAATTGTAAAGATCCAAGTGGTACTCACGCTGTCATGATGCCAGCAGGGTTTGACTTCTTCAAAAGAAATGACCAAGCAGCCAAGTAAATCTCCCTTAACGCCCTTCCATTCGGGTCCTCATTTACATTGTAATACCGTCTCTGCGTCTCAGAGTCATTGCAGACGAAATGCTTTGCACAGGCTCCATAGCCTTTACTCTGGATACCATTCACAATAGCCGCAGCCATGTATCCCGAGAGTAGCGGATCTTCACTAAAGCACTCAAAGTTGCGTCCAGCGCGAGGATCTCTCTGAATATTGATAGTCGGCCCAAGGATCATCTGCGCATGCTTGATCTTTGCTTGGCGAGTAAGCTCAGCGCCCATCTTCTCCAAGAGCTCGGTGTTCCATGTTGAGGCTATGCAGGCTGTGTTGGGGAAGCATGCTGTTGTGAGTGTACTGCTGAATTCACTGGGGCGTATTCCACTGATTGAATCAGCTGTCTAGCGGGTATGTTAGTATTCGCAACGGCAGAGTGAAGTTTGTGTGGCATACCTTGAGTGGTGCAATGCCCTTCTCAGGGATCCCTGCAATTGAGACAAAGTCATCTGGCGTACCAGACAGTAGCCTGACCTTTTCTTGCAGAGAGAGAGTCTTGAGAGTAGCTTGGACATCCATGATTCCTAAACGTGATTGCCTTTACTGTGTATACCGTGCCCATTGGTGGTGCTAAGAGTGTGTATATATGACTGCGCCTGTCTCTGGTGGCGCTTTTGCCACTCCGAGAAGCCAAGTCTAGGCGTGTTCCACAAAAGGGTTGTGGGAGGCACTCATGTGCCCGCCCCATACTCGGGTTTTCCGGTTGTTATGATCCACAGCACTAGTTTCAATCATGCGAAGCCGGATTCATGAGCTTGTTGTTTTCACCACGCAATTCGTGCGCTTGCTGGAAACTCCATGAGCTGGTACGCGTTGACTCAAAAAAGAATGACTATGAACGATGATGGCTGTCTGTACGTGGAGATCTGGAGACAGTCGATACTGAGTTGGTCAATACCATCACATTGGCGGCGAGTTGAGTAGGATCAATCTGCAGAACCGATACAAATTGCATTATCTCTGTAGTCTCACTCCTATAAGCCTTGCTTTGACAGCTTGACAGATACCTCTGTTCCAGATCCTTGAATAACACCATCATCCTCCAAGCTCCAGCCCTTCGGAGCCTCAAGTACGACAGTACTACCACGAGGTGCTGACAGCTTAATACTACCTTGTCCCTCCTTCTCGTTTACTTGTACTACCACTGAAAAAGGCCCTTGAGGAGTCTCGAGTGAGTATGCCACCTCTTCCAAGCCTGCAAGAACAGGCTCAACACCAATTCTTTTCCAGCCAGCTTCAAGAGGATAAACTCCAGCAAGATATCTCGGTAGCAGAAATACTGGCCATGAAGACCATCCATGAGCCAGCGATACGTCATGATTGAAAGGCACACCATCAGTTTTCATAGCTTCCCAGTGAGCACCAGAGTAGTTCGGATCATCCTGGTCCGCCATGGCACCCCATACCTGAGACAACAGCTCTATTGCCTTTATGCCCTCGTTCTTGACGAAGAGAGCTTCTAGTGCAAAGCCAGATGCGTATGGACTGGTGAGTCCAAACTTGTCCCATTTATCCAGACCTCGAAACGCGGGGGGCAATGATTCACCGGCTGGAAATATGCCCTCTACCAATCTTGGATGGTCTGGGGATACACCTAGAGTCGCCGCATACGCGTTGACATCTTGGAAGACCCCATCAGGGTCTAGAGACAGAGCAGGTCGCATGGTGCCTTGCTCATTATTCCAGAGCGTACAGATCAACGTCTCCTTTAAATTGGCTGCTTGGGAGGAATATTGAGATGCAGTCTTGCCGTCTGGAGACATTGATGCCATGGCGTTGAGGGCATCCAAGTATGCAAGGTTCAGACCCGTTGAAACACCAAAGACAGGGCCGCCCATGGGGAACCACGTCACTGTTCGCTGTTAGTCCATTGAAAAGTGATATGGTCGAGATAACATACTCGAGAGATATGGCGGTGCTTGAACCAACCCATCAGAGTTCAAGAACCTCCTCGTAAACTCCATCTGTCGTTCAAGCTGGCTATATGACTTCTCCACGAGAGACCAATCACCCGAGTGCAGCCAGTAGTCCTTGATTGAGACTACCAGTAGCAGTGCATATGTCAGCGAGTAGTGGCCATAGACTGGCGGATCGTCTGCACCATCGTGCTCTGGAGCCTGGATAGGACACAGGTTACCAAGATACCCTTCCTTAGTTTGATGACTGAGCAGAAGCTGGATGGTTCCTTTCCATGCCTCAAAGTCAGCAGTGGAGTATGCGATCGACCGGCCGGTGACGAAGGCATCACCGCCGAAAGAAGCTCTGTCTCGCTTTACACCATCAATGATACAGGCGAGCTTGTTTGTTCCGACTTGGAAGTCGTCGAACGTACGGCCAGCATCAGATGGTAACAGCCTGCTCACGTAGAGAATCTGTCCGTCGTGATCTACGACTGATAGATCTCGGTACAGTGCGATCCAACCAGGTGGCCCACCAAGCGCCACAGAACCCGTGTTGACAAGCCCGTCTCCAAGCATCGCCGTCACATATATGTCTCTAACAGTGGCAACCTCATGGCCTTCAATAGTGACTGTAACAAGACCTTCCACGGCGATAGTCTCGATTGTCAGCCATCCAGTGAGGTCCAGAGTCTCTGGCAGCTGGCATGACCCTCTCTCGATGGAGGGCAGGATAGATGACTTGTTCGACAATCCCTCAACAGCCGTCAACGTTCTGCTCCTGGTATCCAAGCAGAAGATCAAACCGTTGGTAATCATACGGACTGCCCAGCTCGCGCCATTCTCCTCAACCTTTGTCCGGAACGTGACCTTGTAATCCTTCCATCTCGTGCCCTGTCGACAAGGAGCCCAGTGGCTTCCGTAAACACGAGTGCCCTCATCAGTAGCATCCCATGCTGGAACTGTCTCTTCATGAGCAACGGTGCACAAGTCGGCTGTTCGAACACCATCTCTCCAGATGCGATCGATGGTTTCGTCAGAACAGTGGAAGTTGGCTTTCACTGGAGCATCAGGGCGCACGGCTTGGAAGCCGACCTTGGAGAACACGATGCTCGTGTTTGAGTCAAGCAAGGTGATCTTTTGATACCTCTGGGATGCTTGAGTGAAGCGAGGTTTCACAGTTTGAGTATCGTTGGTGACAGTGGCGTGGTGTTTGCAGACTCGGTAGCTGTCCATGGCATTAGAGAATAGGAAGAATGGACCATCGCCTGTAACAGTTAGCGTTGGTACACTAGTGAACACGTAGCGGAAGCAACTGCACCATTCTCATTATCTATTCCCTCTATAGTCTCACTATAAGTGACTTGGAACGCGACTTGTTGCTGCCCTTTGGGCGCTGCTGCAGACGCAATGGTGAAGACGGGAACGCCGCCTTCGCATCGGCGATAGTCCAAGATGACTTCAGCCTTGTCCTCAGAGTCGCCACTGCTCAAGGTAAAAGACGAAACTTTGTTCCCGCTTGTCACATTTCCCGAAGTTCGCAGGATCCGTTTTGGGGTGACGAACTTGAGTGTGTTGCGGGTCTCCCGTGAATTCTCCATGTTGGCTCGGCAGACAAGGATGCCAGTGTCGCTGCAGGTTAATCCAGGTCACACAACGGCTTGATAGGGGTCACCTTAAGCTTAATACAAGCTCAAACGAGAAAGGTCTGTGTGTTTCATTCGGTTTGTGATACCACGAGCGTGCACAATTACCCCGACGACCGAGTAAGATCGGGGAACCCTAGTGCCCCCCGGAAAACCCGACCCCGTCCCCAGATTACCCCACAAGACAAGAGTCCAGACCTATGGGGTACCACCAGGGCAAATATCATCTCCAACCAGTTTTGCATCTTCAGTCGGTCGTATTAAAGGGGCGCTTCAGTCCAGGGTTTTTCGTATTCTCATCTCAACATCCACAGACTCTACAGTGGACAATTCAACATCACCACTTCTTTCTTTTCTATACTGTCAAGATGACCAATCAGGATTTCGATCATGATGCGAGGCTTGAGAAGGCTGAGGTTGCACATGCTGAGGATGCTGTTGCTGTGAGGGATCATGAGATGACGACTTGGGAGTGTGCGAAGAAGAACCCAAAGGCCATACTCTGGGCCATTTATGCAAACCGTGAGTTTATAGCAACTGTTGAGCATGTCGATGGATGGGCACTGACTTGGTGAAATAGTGGGAGCTACTCTCGTTGGTTACGAGAACCTCGCTCTGGCCGTCTGTCTCGCCCTCCCAGCTTTCCAGTAAGTTCAATCTCCATCAGCATCCAACCATCATACTAACACGAGTATAGAATGAAGTTCGCCAGCCTCGTGGATGGCAACCTTATCATCCCAGCATACTGGCAATCGCTCTGGAACGCAACCTACAACATAATGCAGCTTTTCGGCTCCCTGTCCGCTGGCTTCGTCCAAGACAAACTCGGTCGACGCGCTGTTTTCCTCGCAGGCATCATAATCGTTTCTTGCGGTATCACTCTGGCTTATCTAGCTGAGACACCTGCTCAGTTCATGGGGGCCAAGATCATCTCTGGTTTCGCGGTTGGTGCATTCCAGTCGACGACGCAGACTTATGTTTCTGAGATTACACCGCTGCCTTTGCGTGGTATTGCGTTGTCTCTTAACATTCTCATGATGGTATGTCCCCTAACTATCATTTTGGGTGACTTCGCTAACCCATTTGCAGAACGTCGGCTTCCTCATCGCTATCTCCACAACCTACGCTCGCGTCACGATCATGAACGAATCCGCATTCCGAGTCGTATTCGCCGCTGCATGGGTCTTCCCCGGTATCCTCGCCCTCGGCCTCCCATTCCTCCCCGAGTCTCCATACTATCTCATTGCAAAGAACAAGCGCGATCTTGCCCTCAAGCACCTCGCCAAGCTCTCCTCCAAGGATGAAGATCTAGAGGCTCGCATCCGCCACATGGAAGAGACTGTTGAGGCCGAGAAACTCATCTCTTGCGAGAAGGCTTCGTTCTTGGAGTGCTTCAAGGGTAGCAACTGGCGCCGTACAAGGATCATTCTGATCTGCATGTACATGCCCCAGATTGTCGGCTCGAGCTTGTCGTCCAACGCTCCGTACTTTCTCAGTCAGACTGGTTTGAGCAGTGGCTTGATCATCAAGATTATGCAGATCGGTCTTGGTGTTTCTATTCTGTCCTCATTGGTCAACATCTACATGATGACTCTCTTCCGACATCGACCATTGATGTTCGTCGGCATGACCATCTGCGCTCTCATCTATCTGATCATGGGCGTTGCAGCTGCTTCTCCCCAGTCCGAGAAGACCAACTTGGCTATTGGTGTCTCTATGCAATTCTTGGCTCTTGCTTACGGTCCAGCTATTGGATCCAGTCTCGCTGTTGCAGGTGAAGTGTCTGCTTCTAGACTGCGAGCTAAGTCTCAAGGTATCGCTTTCGGATTCCAGGCTATTACCAGTACTGTTTGGGTGACTGTGCTTCCGTACATGTTCAACAAGGATGAGGGCAACATGGGTGGTCATATTGGTTGGGTCTTCCTTGGCATGACGCTGTTGATGATGTTGGCTGTCTTCTTTGATGTACCAGGCACCAAGGGCAGGACCTTCCATGAGCTCGATATCATGTTTGAGAAGAAGATTCCTGCTCGTCATTTTGAGCACTACAAGAGCGATTAATAGTATAACATGCGGCTTTATCCGGGATGGGTTATTTTGGCAGAGCTTTATTTTCTCCGTGTAGCATAGCAAGACTTCATTATGATGCTCAAACTTGTTATGAACACCATTTCACTTTAACAACCCGCCTTGGTCTACTTGCGCGTGTGATATCGTCATGATTGGGCCCTATGATGTGAGCGCCGACTTGACTCCAGATCCTTGGCTCGCTGTCTCAGGTAGCATTGAGCCTGTAGTGCTAAAATACTTAAATGCTCTGTAAAGCAGCCGAGTGAGACTCTGAGGTTGCAATACATGTAATCGCAACGATTTAATTCGTCTAGGCCAGAAGGAGGCTACTTCATCCGACCCCATGAGCAAGTTTACGCATATTTCAACCCTCTTGTCATGAGCACCAATACAATCTTGGATCTTGGCACTGAAGATGGCTTGACTAGATGAGTTGATTTGCGCATGAACTCTTCGATTCCTTGGTGATATTGAATGCTTTATTGCTTTTGCAAATTGCAAAGGATTAACTGGCGGTATGCCATCTAGCCTAGGTAACAAGCATGCGACTCCAGTTCAGCCCTACATAAAATCTCACTTCCCGTACTTTCTCAAGTTCTAGTTGGACTCCCATCTTTGAACTATTAACAGTTAGCAAGATGAGAATTCTTCTTGTAGCTCTGCTGTCATTGCTGGCGAGCACTGCCAATGCCTACAAGACAGGCCTCATGGGCTACGGCCAGTCATGGTACGATCCTCCCTGCGCATACGCCTGTCGCGCCGTGACCGGCAGCGCACCTCTAGACTGCCCATCAATAGACCACCATAGCACGGGCGCAAGTGAACACTCACACGGTGGTTCACCTATGGCACCCTGCATCGCAACCAATGGTGACTTTCTACGCACTCTGGCCTATTGCCTCAGCACTCGCTGCGCAGATATATCAGCGTCGAAGCTTGAAGCGTACTGGGCGCAACAGCCTACTGGGGATAAGACTGTGTCTGCGGAATGGACTTGTGGCGCTGCACTTGCGAATGTGACGGCGCTTCCGAAGAGGACTTATACTGCGGGTGATACGTTGAACTACACTGCGCTTATTGCAGATGCTGATTACCAGTATCAGTATGACTTGCGCTTATTGCAGATGCTGATTACCAGTATCAGTATGACTTCAATGTCTTTTTTGACTGGGAAGAGGCTCTTCAATCAACCTATGTGTCAGTCCGAGACACCTGCGCTTAGTGTTTGGCTAATAGTCTGGTCATTAGTATCATGTTGATCTCTGTAGGAGTCGCAACACCAGTCTTTTTCTCAGCTCTGGGCTACTTCCCTTTCACCAGCCGAGCCACAGACAAGGTCAAGCCGTATCTCATCTATCCATCTTTCTTTCGCGGCTACATTATCCGCCCTCTACCTTGCCTCCTCGGTAATGCCCCAACAATGGGCCAAGGCCTTTGGATCACCATGTTTATCCTCCTGAACATCATGCTCGGCGCTGTTTCTTACAAGAACTTCCAGTGCCTCCATCTCTGGGGCTTCACCAAGTCAGCCGAGCTACTCGCATACGTCGGCTATCGAACAGGCCATATATCGTTTGCCCTGCTGCCACTCACTGTGCTGTTCTCTTCGCGCAATAATATTCTCTTGTGGATCACCGACTGGCCTTTCTCGACTTCTTGGTGCTTCATCGCTGGGTTGCTCGTCTCTGTGCGCTTCATGCCATCGTTCCTTCTATCACCCTCCTTGCCGCGTACGTCAGTCTCGGAATATACTATACAGATGCACAAAAGCCATATTGCATCTGGGGTATTGTTGGAACTTTATGTCTAGTGCTCCTTCTCGTGCAGAGCATTCTCTGGTTTCGTCGCGCTTCGTATGAAATGTTTCTCGTACTGCATATACTCCTCGCCACTTTCGTCATCATCGGCTGCTGGTACCATATCTAATTTTGGAAGCCATTCTCTGGAGTTTACGAACTGTGGATCTACATGGTTTGCGCCGTATGGTTCTTTGATCGGATCTTTCGTATGCTACGCCTTGCGAAGAACGGCATACGTCGAGTCAATGTCATCGAGATATCTGATGACATTGTCCGTCTGGATATCCCTGGTGTCAGATGGCTATCCACCCCGGGTTACCATGCCTACATCTACTTCCCTACACTACAACCGCTTCGCCCTTGGCAGAATCACCCTTTCTCCATCACCAACACTGCTCTATTGCAGAAGGTGTCTACATCGGAGCGAGCATCATCGCACTCAGGTGACGTGGAGATGAGCCAGAAGATCCCTCACGTTGCCATATCACAGAGCATTACGGGTACTGACAGCATCTCCCTCTACATCAAAAAGCACAGGGGTACCACAAGTCTGCTACGAAAACACTCAAACCTTCCTGTTCTCCTCGAGGGCTCTTATCGCGGCAACATCACTCGTGATGTGCTCAAGTGTGACCGTGTACTTCTCATCGCTGGTGGAATTGGTATTACTGGTATTATATCGTGGACCCGAGCTCACGTAAATGTCAAGCTGGCGTGGAGTCTGAAAGAGACTTCCCGGCCGCTTTTGCAGGACCTCGAACCAGCACTGAGCGAGATAGCAGATAAGGTCATATCGGTAGGGGAGAGATTGGATGTGAAGGCTCTTCTAGAACATGAAGTCGAAGCGGGTTGGAAGAGGATTGGCGTTGTCGTTTGCGGTCCTGCCGGCCTCTGCGATACCACTCGTCCAGTTGTCGTTGGCGTTGGAAGGGCAAGCGAAGCTGTGTTTGAGCTGGAGGTTGACGCTTTCAGTTGGTAAACGAGACATTATACCAGACGATATATCAATCGCCATTTGTTTGAAGATTGTAATTGTTCACTTCGGCCGTCATGTGCCGATGTGACTGAGGAGTATTGTTACATGAAGGGCTGATCGACTTTTCGATAGAGGCAGCCTTGGTATGCTTCTTCAGGCTGTAGATAGTCAGGAAAAAAGTAGGCTCTCCATACGAAACGACATTTGTCCGGCAATCATCATAAGGAAATGAGTATGTATATTTGTGAGTAAAACATGGCACTGCCATGATAGACTTGTCCATCAACCATGAGGGCGTTTTGTCCTCAGCGGGGACGTACTGGCGTTGATCAACAACTTGGCCATTGTGAATTGGGCAGCAAGGGGAAGTTTTCGAAAGCATAAGGGGGAGAACGAGCATTGCCTGATTTGGCAAAGCGAAACGATATTGATCTGACATGAAGCTGGAGAACGAGGCCGACGTGTGCATCAATGAGCAAATCTGAAGTGTCAACAAGGAATAATAGCACTGGTACCAAGAAGGGAGAGCAAATTGCAAGAGCTGCATCCCGACAATAGGGTATACTACTCATTGAGCAGGCAAGGGGACAGTAGTTGTCAGTAGTGCTTTTACATCGTGTCCATAGCGGCTGCCCATTGGACGATGTGGAAGACGTACTGGAATAACATATCAGTAGTAAACTCTGGCTTGTCTTTCCCTAGGAATGGTCCCCAAACCCCTTATCCAATGTCAATGGCACCGCGGTCGGACTATACTTGGGCGCTAAGTGGCCGAACGGCCCGTTGTAGCCGGCTTTAGCAACCACGGCTCACTCAAATATGGTCGCGTGATACTCAGGGGCATTATTGTTCGTGTCTCTAAGTGCAGAAAAAAGATCGTCGGTCATGGCGGAAGTGATAGGTGAAGTTGAAAGATTAAAGGGGTAGGACACAGTCACCATAAGTGCCGAGTTCGGGGTTTCTTGCCCAAGCACGATTGGAACTTTTGCAAGAACAATAAGGTTAAAAACAAGCACTTGATACCTATCTACGATGCTGTGGGTAGGATCTCGTAACTGAGATCTTACAAACGGCTGGAATACGGGGTCGGTCAAATGTTAGATCGAAGGGTTTCTATTACTTGGACGGCATGGGTCGATAAGAAGTTCAGCACTACTATTGAAATGCAAGGGAAATAAATGGTAATGTACGATAATGTTGGGTCACGGAACCAATGTCTGTGATAAAGGTGATTGTCTTTTGACGATGACGGAAAAGTCATGCGGGGTCCAACACGGGCTAAAACTATTTTCTTTGCTGAACTTGGATAAGACCACTTATGCTAGACCTATGTTTAGAATCTGTACGAGATGTCATTTATCTCGTATAACATGTCAAGGCAATCCCGACCCCTGGATCCAACTGCCCGCGTGTCAAACCATCGAAGCTCGGTAACTGCAAACGTTCCGGGATCCCGAATCCACAAAACGCGGACCGCGATGCGCTAAACCCAGTAGCGGAATGATATATTACCCATGGCATCATGAAGGGTCAAATACGAGAAGGCCATTCAGAATGTATTCTCAACTGGATCTCGGGACCTTTTTCTGTATTGGTGTCAACGCAAGGAACGGCTCGAACTACCCTGGACTAACAAACTGAAGGCATCCAATCACACGTGAGACGTTTCGTTTCAGTGTAACCGGCCGGTAAAGCCTAAAATCGCTCCGGAGAAACTTTCTCGTGATTTGTTGCAGCACAAATAGGTCCTCATTGGCAGCACAGAGCTTCTATCGTATTTCCCAGCTGTGCAGAATTATCCAATGATATCAACACCAAAACAAGGGATGAGAAACCCAAGCAAACCACAAAGATTCTGGCGTTTAGCCGCGATGCCCTAACTCATCTTAGTCGGATGATCTACTGCAACCCTTCGCTGTCACAATTCCCCACTTGCCCCAAGGGCCCAGAACTCCCAGGATCTGCTCCCCCTGCAAAATTGGGATGCCGCTATTCCGCGACAAGAACAGCATTTCCGATGTAGCCGGTCCGGTCCCTTGGTTTTAGCCACCTTGGCACCTTCCTTCGTGAGAGGGGAAGGGACCTTTTTCTTCTTCCTTAATGATCTACACGAGAAGGAAGTGGCTGATGTTGGATTGGGATTGGAAGGATTGCCAGCGCAGAGAGGCTGAGCTGAATAGGAGCTGTGTTTTGGTAGGCAGAAGTTTTTAATATGACTCAGGCCATGATGACCCCACCCATTTCGCTCGTTTATGCAATGTCCTTTGAAACGAGGGATAATAATGAGTGAATGCGCTTTGTTCTGTTTCCCATTGTGTTTACATACCGAAGACATTCACTTCGGATAACGGCTTGGACACCCACTCCCTACCTAAACCATGTGAGGGAAACCTTGTTGCCATCTGGCATCCATTGCTACTGTCCTTTCAGGTTATGACGAAAGAGTCAGCAAAAAGGGTGCAATGACATGGCATGGCATGACTTAGGGCTGCAGCTCCTCCTCTCATTTTCAGGTCCAGATTCGGGAATAACCGAGCAAGGGTTTTTTTCTTCCTTTTCTAGGCGCCCGGCCGCTATCTCTTTGAGCGGCACAAGCCTCCAGTGGGGTCACGACAAGGGTGTAGGACCTATCAAAATGAGCGCAACCGAAGGTACATTTGCACGCGCCTAAATTTGCGTGTGATAGAAGTACCAGCAGTCAGCCGAGTTACAAATAGCTACCTCACATACTTTACAGCCGTATCGGGTCTGCGACCTTCGTTGATTTCCTGATATCGGC
>JABEEM010001292.1:0-42295 GCA_013363185.1 Fusarium secorum
GCGCACGAGATCCGTTCAACAAATATAAAAGTTATAAAAAGTATTAAAGATAATTTAAAATTTTTATTATTATTATTATTAATAATAATAATATTAAAATTTAATAAAATATTTATTTTAAATTAATTATATAATATAATTATTATAATTATTAAAATTAATATAAAAATTAGAAATAAAATTAAAAGTAAAATAAAGATTAAAAAGAAATAATAATTAAAGAAATTAAGTAATTTATTATATATATAAGCTATATATAGTCTTAATTATAAATTATTATTAAGATTTATATTAATTTATAGTTATAATTATTAATAATAATTAGTAAATTTATTTTAAGTTATATTAATAAAATTAATAAGATTTATTAATTTTAAAGTAATATTAAGTTATGTAGCTTATTAATAAAGTCCTCTATTAAGTTAGTTAAGTTAGCTATTAATTAATAAGTTGATTAATAAGTTAATTATCTTAAGTTATTTAGGTCTCTGCTCAGACACCTCAGCTCACGATCAGCACCGACTCAGGAAGACAAAATTGGAATTCAGGATGGTTAGGTCCCACCTTCGAGTTGTATAGTATTGTGCTTAGGCTTGGCTTATTAGACTGAAAAGTTATACATCCTTTCATACCATTATCCTATATAAGCCCGCAAAGCCCCGCCCTTGTCTATAAAGTTCCACTTCATTCTTGTGCCTACAGCGGCTCGGGACTGGAATACTCCCAGTGCTCTGTCAGATCGAGAGCCAAGTGATATAATCTTCCAATCGAAGACTCATCAGCAGCAAGGGCTTCATCATCGGTCTGTCGCCTCTTATCACATTTACTGCAGTAAATGTCACTCATCTCGTTAACAGTGTCGCAGAGCTTTCCCGAGATGTTTTTGTTGCACTTCCACTTCTTGTGGTCTTTGCGGACAGTTGTTGTCGTGGTCATTATGGAGTTTCTGGCTTGTAAGATAGTTGTGTTCTGCTTTGTGTAGATTTATTCAAGTGAGTTTTTGATGAACGCTTTGTGTTGTAGAGTGAGGATTTCAAGAGGTTTGTTTCAGGGGAGCAAGGACCGTCTTTATACCTACACTTCACTCACGGTAATTCACTTCAAAGAGGAACTTCAATGTGACCCTAAAAGTCTTGCAACTGCCTGACGCCTCACCTAAAGCGTGATCTAGGTGTAATTTGTCGGTAAAATGAATCAGATAACGCACCATTGTGCTACATCACGGTGGTAAAGGTTGCAAGCCCACTGATGAGGAGGCATTAACTTGTGTGATGCATGTCCTCCGATCCTTGAATCACCCTAAACTGCTTGCTGAAACATAGTATCGATACTTACCGTGATTTAATGGCCTCTGACTTCCGTGATGCGTTGCCATATGGGAGATCCTAGGCTTCTCAGGAACTCTATATCAGTTCACTGACCGACGTCCATGTTCATTACAAGTCCCAGCACAGTTACCAGCGGCCAGCTTTCCTCATCAGCCACCATCAACTGCCAAACTCAACTAATCTATCATTTCCATCATGACATTCGGACGAATTACGACAGAAGTGAGCAGCCATCATGTTTACTGGCATTGCAACAAGGAGTCAAAAGGCTGCGGTGATACAAACGATATTACAGACAAGACCTGCAAGACATGTCAGAAAACACGGTGCGCAGGCGATGACGCCCTGGCCGCATCACCCGAGGACGGCAAAACATTCGAAATTGGACATTTGCATTTTGTCGATGAGGAAGGCCTAGAGGTCTGGTGCTACGTTAACCCAGAGGCAAAAAGACAATCGGAGATTATCTAATCATTGAGACACATGTGTGAAGGAGAAAGGAAGCAATATAGCTTCTGGTTCATAACATCAATGTGGGCTACGCTAAGTACACTAGACAATTCCTCTATCATGAAATTCTATTCGAGGTGCTTCACATCAGCCTTCTCAATCACTTGCTTCGTTTCCAGCTCATCTGAATACAGTCCTTCTGGTGCATCGCCAAAGATGACAGAAATCTCCTCCAGTGTACGCCCACGTGTCTCGGGATAGAAGAAGAAAATCACGAAGCCGTAGGAGACAAGAAGAGCCACATAAACGATGTAGTACTTCCAACCAATAGCCGACAAGGCAATTGGATTGACAAAGACGTTGAAAATAAGGGCCAGAATCATAATCATCCAGGCTGCAGAGATTCCGCGGCCACGTAGTTGGAAGGGCCACAGCTCGAGAGGGTAAGCAACCTGAAGAGGAGTTCTATGAAGAGCTGTGTTAGTGATGTGATTCAGAGTATACGTGGGTGAAATAGAGTTGACTAACATAGCAATGGCATAACCAGCATTGAATAAGAACACAAATGGAATCATTGTGACTCCAACTGATCGTGATCCAGTTTGCGCAAAGCTTCCTGACATGGCAGTGATGAGGATGAAGCTGACAAGCATGACCGCACAAGAGATCATCAAAAGAACTCGTCGTCCCAGTCTCTCGACGCACGAAGCACCCGCAACTGCAGCCAACCAACTCCAGATCTGGAGACACCCCATGATCAGAGTCTGATCAGTGACGCTGGTGATGCCGACGGTGGCAAGCACTGTGGAGAGGTAGTAGCTCACGACTCCGTTACCAACCCACTGACTGTAGATTGCCAGTGATGCCGTGATGAAGAGTCGGCGACGATGGGCGGGAGTGGATACTAACGACGCCCAGGAGCTTGACTTCTCGGCTTGTTTCTCGGACTCGATGGCGGTCGTAATTTCGTGAAGTTCGAAGTCGACAAGAGGGTGGTTCGCGTCACCGCCCTGTAAAATAGTAGTTAGCTAACTATTCGATAAGCGTCGATTATACTAATTCGACTTACCGCGTGCAGCTTTCCCAGGGTCTCACGAGCTGCGTCTTCCCTTCCTACAGATACCAGCCATCGAGGACTCTCAGGCACCATAGTGAGAGCAGGTAGTGCAACAAGAGGCAGGGCGATCTGGAGAATGGTCGGTATCCTCCAGGCCCAATCAGTGTAGTTCCTTGTGCCATAGCATGTCCAAGCTGCAATGATACCACCGATGAAATAATTAGTGTTAGTCAAAGCAGTAATGACACTTCGGTGGCTGGGGTACGCGATCTCAGTAATGAGAAGAGGCATTGAGGTCGCGAACATGGCAGTCGGGATACCGAGGATGAAACGGCCCGCGATCCACTCTGCTTCAGTTTTAGCACCTGTCTGAAGACCAGTACCAATCGCCAGGGGAATGAAGCCCAGGAAAGCTGGTAGACGGCGACCGTATTTGTTTGCGAGCCATGAGCTAGGTGGGCATGCTAGAAAGAATCCGATGAAGTAGATGGCGTTGATGAAGCCGGACCATTCGCCAGAAGGATGGTCCATGAAGTCGCTCCATTGGGGAAGAGATTGAAGACCGTTGAGGAGACTTCCATCATATCCGATTGCCGATTCTTGTTCAAGTCAGTTCTCCGAGCTGTGTTGATCATTCCTTATGCAACTCACGGAAGCAAACCAAGCCCAGGATCCATACTATTGAGTTTGAGCAAGTGGGCTTGCTTGTACCACGGTGTTGTCTGGTTCGGTAGTACAGCCTCAAGACCCCCAGACGGAGGCTGGATCTTTGAGTCCACAGCCATGGTTCTCAATTGACTCGGTGGATAGTTAATATGTGGAGTTTGTTGATAGCCGCTATCTGGAAAGCCAAAACCGCAAAACGGGGGGCGATCAACGGCCATTATAAACTACCACGGCATAATGCTGCACGGGCACCAACAGCACGGAACCGTTCCCGCGCGGGTCGACAAAAAACGTCGCGGGGTCTCCAGGTTTATTCGCAACGCCCCCAGATCTCCAGATTATAGGATGATATGAACAAGGGATGAGCAATTCGATACCACCTCGTTCCACTTAGCTGAAATACCGGCCAGGGTACATGACAGGAAAGGAACTCGGCAACCCCGCAGTTGTCTAATTGATCTCTCCATCTTTACGAAGTTTGCCGGATATTGCCTGTTCAAAGCGTCACTTGCACGAGTCAGGCACTTGTCCTGATTTGATTCAAGGCCTGGATGAACTGCGGTTAACTCGGTTGAGGTCCGGTTAGTGGTTCTAGCGTCGGTAGAAGCTGGGGAAACTTCGTTTATGAGTCGGATAGCAATTATAGGACATTGTTATTGGTTCAAGGTGAAGATCTGAAGCTGTCGGCACTTGAGCCATCTGAAAATAGCACAATACCGGGTCTCTAAGCTGAAGGACATGCCGGAATTGGACCATAAGAATGCCCAACGATGAGATTCTGATGTAAACCGACCTCGTCCTTCATCTTCAAAATCCTCCGACTTCATATCAATTGTTAGACCTTGAAGCTGTTGAGCAATTCCGCTGGCAGTTTTTCTGATCCCGTGAGCAGTCTCGGGCCCGTAAAGTGGGAGACTGTCCAGGGACCCCTGCATTCAACACTTGTTTCGGACACGTAAATGACTGGCTCTTCAAGTTTCTTCCTCCTCAATCACCAATCCCCAGGCTTTCCGAAAACACTAGTTCCGCCTCCACGCGATACCCCAGCCCGTCAAATGAAGCCAAGGCCGTGAATAGGACCGAGTCGGCTCCGTCCAATCGCGCTCAGAGCAAGACCATGGTAATGTGATACGGCAGTTGCATGAGTATCGGGTCATGATATCCAGAAGCAAGAAATGTACGTTTGTAATGATCATGTAATGCTCAATATGCATCAAGTTCTTGAACGGGCGAAAGGATCGTTTCATGGATGGTAACATGGAAACAGACGATCGATGAAAGGGCCGATGCATTCTCCTGTAGATCGACTTGTTCCGTGGTTGTTGATCACCATAAGCACCTAGTCCCGGTGAACTTTCTTAGTGCGCTTGTAACCAAGTCCGCGCTATTTCCCCAGATTGATTCCCTCGGCTCATGCACAAAGTGTAGGGTTTGCTCACGATAGGACGGCTAAGTGATGTGCGCACCATATGTTATGAGAGCTATCATGCAAGGTTTCTATGCTAGTGTTATAGTGGACTTTCGGGACTCGTCCGCACTTATCAGCGCAACACGTCCTCGGGATGCGGTCAAGGTCGCAACAAGGCCGAAGAAACTGGCATTGTCCAGGGAAACAAGGACGAAGTGACCGACGCGCTTGTAAGTGCTTTCAGCTGCACGAGTTTCTTGGAGAACAAGCCCTTCGATTATCACAAAGGCTTCCCCGACTGGATTTTCATCTGGTTCCTTTACCTGGCGCCGCAACGTCGGCCTCAAGGGCAGAAACGAAAGCGTTTCCCCGCCCTGAAAAGTCGTCTCAAGAGTATCTGGGTAGGCGTAGATCGTTGACGGCATTTCCGAAAGCTTCAATCTAGTGTATTGCGCGTCTATCATCCTAGTGCTGTCACGGACAGTGCCTTCGCAGATACACCCTCGTAGTTGAATCGACCCCTTCATTTGCTGCGTCCGAGAGGAAGTTTGAGCAAGATGCACTTTGGCGTCAATGATTTCAATCAGGTCTTCATCTCGCGGTAGATTCGTCCTTTGAGGCAAAACACATGAGTCAACGGCAGCCCATGACCATGAAGGAACACGCTCGGGATTTTGGGGTCGGGGCCCGGGTTCTAAGACAACCCAGTTGAGTCCTTCAACCATCCTTGACCTCCAAAGACCTGCTAGATATTCATCGCCAGAATTCTTCTTGAACATCTCGGCTATACCAGCCATGGCCATCAGCCGGTCATCAGGACAGGTTAGACTGCACTTAGAGTATGTCTTGACCAGATTTATCCACTGCTGATAGACATCCACGGTCATTTTCTTGTCTTCTTCCTTTGCCCAGGCAGTCCTACGATGACCATCATCAAAGAAGGCATCAATAGCCTTCAGGTCAGGCGTGTACACTGCGTCAGTGGGTTGAGGCGACCACCGGGGAAACATCTCGCTCTTGTTCATCTCAAAGCATTCCCATACGGCCTGGGTCTTGGTGAAATGGAGCACTCTTGGCGATAGAATACGCTCCTGGAATACCCATCCGCGATCGGTAAGTGGACCTTGTGTTAGTCGCTGCATGTGATGCTGGTCCCAAATGTCAAATCTTCTGGGTTTGCTATCGCTGAACGGCACCTTGATGTGCCCTACAAGTGTTTCCTGAGCAGTACGTGAACAAAATAACCCTTCATCAGGTCCTTCGGAAGCGGTTGCGGAGATGGTGCAGGCGGAGTTGGCATAGACCAGGTGCATCTGGAGGGATTCTCGGGCCCAATCCTCCGGCGAATCTTGAATGATGCACAGCGAGTCAATCCAGAGGTACCTGATAGAGAATTGACGCGCAACAGTGATGGCTTCCCTGAATGTCTTGGGGAGTTGAGATGTTGGTGCGCCCTTTCGGAAGACTTCAAAATTCGAGCTCAAAAGTCGAATCGAAGGGGTTTTGGCCCATCGGTAACTCAGAGTCATATACTCCGGAGGATCTATAATATCCTGCGGGCAAAGACAAAGCTTCCAGGTATCGCCGGAGCCAATGTCGATAAGCCGCGATGGGGCAAACTTCAGCGAAGACCGCAATCGTTGACACAGTTCGTGCGAGTCGCTACAGGCTTCGTACCACTCGGAAGCCAGCTGGTGTACTTTTTCTGATGAGGTACTGGTTTGAAAGTCCACGGCCCATTCCTGCAGCATCGAAGACTCCTCTTCTGAGCACGCACCTTAGTGTTTATACCAAGCTTGATGGGAAGGGAAGTCAACAAACCCTCACACGGAAGGAAGCAAAACACATTTCCTTTGTACTTGAAACTAGCCCGCGGGTCCATTTCAAACTCTAGGTATCTTATGTGCCAATAGATAGCTCCGTACCAACGCGGTGCCCAAGTTCGTCGCCCCAGGCCGCAGTCAAAGGGTACCCAGGTACCAGGTTTGTTGGACCAGCCTTTGATGGACGCATCTGCCACAGAATCCCAAGGTTTAGCACATACATAGCATCCATCGTCTACGGCCTGTTTGAAGCTAGAGAAAGTGCTGTGGTGCTTGCAATCTGTGTAGAGACTATTCTCAGCTGCTTCCAAACCTGTTTGCAACATGTCGAAACAGACATTACAAAGCTTGCTGGGTGTCACCATCTCGCTCATCAATTCGACGACACGGCTTACTGAAAGATGTAGTAAATTGCGTTCCGCTTTGATGAAAAAAGGAAATGACTGATGTCCGCTGCTCAAGCACTCAATCGTAGTGCGTAGCTAAGTAGGTCGCCTTGTCGCGAGGCAGATCGAATGTGAAGCGGGGTTCAGGCTGATCTCAAGGCAGAATTGCAATATCGGCACCTCACTCACAACGATCTCAGCAAGTCTACTTGTGATGAATCGCTCTTCAAGCGAGAGAAATTCAGCTTCGTTCCCTTCAAGCCTGGTAGAATCACATGGCTGAGGTTAGTCCTCTGTTGTCATGTTTTCAGTGGACGTCTATTTGTGGCAAACGTGACAATCACAGGCAGCAGACAGCTAATCAGTTACATCATGAACAATCGAGGAAGTTTTGGGAAAAGAGGAAGCAAACATGCTTCACTACTCAAATCGCTATATTTAATCTGTATCTGAATATTTGATCCTCTCTCCTGGCTACTTAGACGGAGAGCTTGACGTTCAGTTTTCGTCTTTTGATCCAAATTACCCTGCGGCAGTGGGTCGTCAGCCGTAAGCCAGTAAGCCAAAACAGCAGAAGCCACTGAAAAAAATAAGCCAGCCGATAAGCCAGGCCGGGCTGTGACGTTTTTCATGCAGTGTAACGCAGGAAAATAATAAACGCCGCTTATCTCCCACCAAAGTTATGTCCGTCACCACGCAGCGGCCTTCAGTGGTGGACGCCAACACCCGGAGATAGGCTGCAATTGCCGGAGTGGATCACAACGTGCATACAATAGAGTTGACAACTTCCCGATTTCGTCAATGCTTCTTGTCAATCCTCGTTCTCTACTGGACAGCCTTAATGCTGAATGGGGCTGAGTAGGAATGGCGTGCCATGGCTTTCGTATCAAACTCCGCCGTCTGAACTGTTGGGAAGAATAAAATCTAGAACTGTGCAAAATATGAATCTTATTTAAACCGTCTTCTTTCTCCTTTACTAGAATTTCCAAACCATTGGCATCTCATCAAGTTTCTCTGATAACTACACAACTGCAATTCACCTTTTACTTACATAACACTTTGCTTTCAACATGACCCGAGTCTGGTTCATCACTGGTTCTTCTCGAGGAGTTGGCCGCGCCTTGGTGGAAAAGATCCTCGAGTCAGGCGATGTCGTCGTCGCAACTGCTCGTAACCCATCTCAGCTCGACGACATTGTCGCAAAGTATGGATCCGATAAGATCCTCGCAACTGCTCTTGACGTAACAGACTTTGACCAAGCCAACAAGACAGCCAAGGAAGCTATTGACAAGTTTGGCCGCATCGACGTGGTCGTCAACAACGCCGGCTACGCAGACATGGCATCCATCGAAGATGCAGACATTAAAGGCTTCCGCGAGCAGGTTGATGTCAATCTTTTCGGAGTCGTCAATGTTACAAAAGCCATCGTGCCTATCATGCGCAAACAAAAGTCCGGCCACGTTATACAAGTCTCAAGTGTCGGAGGCCGCGTCGGTACACCCGGAGCAGCAGCTTACCAGAGTGCCAAATGGGCCGTTGGAGGATTTTCAACTGTTCTATCACAGGAAGTGGCCCCCTTCGGTATTAAGGTTACAGTCGCTGAACCTGGTGGCATCAAGACTGAGTGGGCCACCACTGCCACTGAGACGGCCAAGGTCAGCGAGCCTTATGAGCAGACTGTCGGCCAGATGATTCAGCTGGTCAAGGGACATTCAACGTGGACGGAGGCGTCCGAGATAGCTAGAGCTATTATCCACCTTTCGAATGTGGAGGACCCCCCATTGAGAATTATCCTGGGCAAGGATGCGCTTCAATATGCTCATATGGCGGCCAAGGCTCTTGCTGATTCTGACGAGAAGTGGGATAGCGTCTCAAGGCTGGAATTCTGATATTACCGTTGCGAGATCGCGATACTTCGATAATCATTGTTGAATCCCGTTGTACAATAGTTAATTGAGGGTCGTAATTTTTATATGAACTTACATCCTTTTACCACTGACTTCACGATGAATTGATGCCTTCTCACCCGGCTGCTTCATTGTACCATCGATCATTTGACGTATATGACATGCTGCGCCATCGCAGGATGATAGGTTATTCCAGGCAGGTCACATATCACAACAAGCAAGGGTATGTCGAGGTCCCAATGCAGAAGTTGGTTGGCTGACCAGTTCGTGCCGAATCCACCACCAGACCCATACAATTATGCAGGAACATCGAATTTCACTGACAATCGGAATAAAAATACTCGATCGCTTTCTGCAGAAGTCGTACTGGAATTATTGTACCGCAGATTCATTTCCACGAAGCCGGTTTCATCCGCTAAAGTCTCACAAGCTCGGTTATCAAAGTCCGTGAGGGTCTTTATCTTAGCGTCGCGCTGACTTATCGGGTTTCTGCGGTTCGCTAAATCAGATCCGCCAGCGAACTTGAACATTGCGTCACACGACCATCGACAATTGAACTTCATTTTCACAACTCACCATGATGTGCAGAAGTCAAAAAGCAAGAAGCATTGTCGCTTCGCTACGTAGGCCACATGTGCTGCGACCAGTCAGCCCTGCATTGGCGCGTCCCAATGCCAACAGCTTCCATACAACAACGCTAAGAAAAACAGATGGCGTATTTCAGGGCCTCGAGGACAAGAGGCAACCGATGCCGTGGATAGAGGCGTTCGAGCGTCAGCAAAAGGGTCTCCCGGCTCATAAGTCCGATGACTACCCCAAGGAACGCGATCTGACCCCCAAGAAAATGAGCGACAGCTATCATCGCGTCGTGCTTCCTCTCAAGAAGGACCCTTGGCTGTCAGACACCTATGTCAACTCTTCGGGCCACATAAGGTAACCGCGCCAATTGACCCGACCATACGCATCGCACTAATCAGTTTTATAGACTTGGAACATTATTCATGGACCTCGATGCACTCTCTGGAATCATCGTCTACAAACATACCGGTCCTGGAGTTACTACAGTGACCGCCGCCCTGGACCGTATCACAATAGCGCATCCACTCACCGAAATTTGCGATCTTGAGTACAGCGGTCAAGTCACTTACGCTTCCGGAAGGAGTAGTGTAGAAATCACCTGCAAAGTCGCCAAGGCCAGAGAAGAAGGCGAACCCAGCAAACCTGAGGATGTCCTCCTCACCTGCACCTTCACTATGGTCGCCCTGGATCCCAACACCAGAAAGCCAGTCAACATCCCCAAGCTGGTCCCCACCAATGCGGAGGAAGAGAAGATCTTCAAAGCCGGAGAGGCTAAGTCGCTGTCCAAGAAGGAAAACTCCAAGGCTTCGCTCCTTCAGACTGAACCCAATGATGCAGAATCCGCTCTGATTCATCAGATTTGGTTGCGGCAACTTGCGTACCATGATCCCAACATTGATCTTCGTCAACCTTCCAACGTCGTCGCCATGTCCAAGACCCAGCTTTCAACAGCTGCGATCATGCAACCTCAGTACAGAAATCGCCATCAGACCATGATCTTTGGTGGTTTCCATTTAAAACAGACCTTTGAGCTTGCCTTCTGCTGCGCGGCCAGTTTTGCTCATGCCCGACCGACCTTCATCAGCGCTGATCCTTGCACGTTCCGAAATCCAGTTCCCGTCGGTAGTGTTCTGTACCTGACCGCCACTGTCGCATACACTGATCCTCCCCTGCTGGAGGAAGACGGCACTGAGCCTGGCTTCCCAGACCCCGAGAAGCCCATGACCCGTGTGCATGTTCGAGTTGACAGTAAGGTCCGTGATGTTGAGCATGGTGTTGCAAAACCAACTGGTCAGTTCAACTATACCTTCTCTGTGCCCAAAGATCTTAAGGTCTTGCCGCATACGTATGAGGAGTATATGGTATATATTGATGCTAGGAGACGTGTTTCGCTGGGTGATAGTCAGCGGAAGGAAGAGTCTAAGGCTTTCTCGGAGAGGAGGCCTGAAGCCACGGACAATGTCAACCTGATTGGGTAAGGGGGAGTCGGTGCTTATGCGAGCTGCCAATAAGCAAACCTAGACAGTCTCCAAGGCCAGTGCTGGTATCTGAAGGAGAATAAGGAAGGCGACAACTGAGGGGAGGATGTAATCATTATGTCCGAATCTTAATACCGAAGTAAGAACTCTTAGTATAGTAGTAAGCACGAAATGGATTACGTTGAGCCATTGTACACTTCCGCATGCGATAAGACCGTTAACTCCGCGCTGGAGCACTACTTATGGTCAAACTTTGGGCCATTCGCCTTTCACTCATTCACACTTTAGATAATACCTGATATCGTGACCACGCCCGAAATTGCTAAGATGGCGCTTTCAAGAGAGGAACGACTGCAACTCGCAGCTATTGATCCCGAGCTGGACGATGTAAGTCTCCATCATCCACATGGATGACTTCAAACTGATCTAGCCCAGTACCTCAAAACAATAACTATTCCCCGGATCGACACTTCTGATCCCGCGAAGGCAATCGCAAGTTTGAGATGGTATATGAAAAGCCTGCATAAGCTGCCTGATCCAGAGAGTGGTGTTGCTGAACGCGATATCTATTACACTGCAAGAGATGGCCACAAATTGCGCGCTCATGTCTACGAGCCAGCGGAAAGGCATGAGTCAACTTTGCCGTTGGTTGTTTATATCCATGGTGGTGGCTGGACTATCGGATCTCCAGAAGATGCTGAGCGCTCGTGTCGTGATATTGTACAAAAGCTTGGGGTGGTTTGTTTGGCGCCTTCTTATCGACAAGGACCTGAAGACCCATTTCCAGCTGGCATAAACGATGTGTGGGACGGTTTGAAATGGATTGCTGCGAATGCTGAGTCCGAACTGAAGGTCTCACTGTCGAAGGGTTTTATCATTGGTGGTTCATCAGCTGGAGGAAACATGGCTGCGATAGCCAACCATCTGGCCCGAGATGAGAAGCTGACTCCTGCGATAACTGGCGTTTTTCTGCTCGCTCCAATGATACTACCACCAGAGAAGGAAGATGCGCTGCCTGAGAAGTACAAGGACGTTTATCTTTCTCGGACTCAAGCCGAGTGTAAGCACGACCCTATTCTCACCCCAGCTCTGGATAAGATCTTTCACGACTCTGCAGCTGGAGATACGTCTTCGCCGCTCTTTGTCCCATTTATCTGGCCAACGGGTCACCACGGCTTACCTAGGACGTATTTCCAAGTTTGTGGAATGGATGTCCTTCGCGACGAGGCTTTGATCTACGAGCAAGTCTTGCGCGAGGAGAATGGAATTGAGACGCGGTTGGATATCTATCCTGGTATGCCTCATATCTTTTGGGGTGCTTTCGCGCATCTGAGTCAAGGGAAGAAAGCAGCTGTAGATCTTGTTGAAGGCATCAAGTGGCTTTTGAAGTGATAATTCGGTCATTTGGCCCTGATTGCTGTGAAGCAGTATCTTACTGGACATTTATAGACTCTTATGATCTTATCCTGGCTAGGGGAGGCAAGAAAACTCAGGACCTTGACCCTAAGTGATGAAAATATTTAGGTAAATCTAGCCTAAGCTTAGGTGACTCTTTGCTAAGTTTATTTTGACACCTTATATCAAGGTCTGATATTTTCTTGCTCCTTGAGGCCTGGTACATCGAAGAATCTCTAAAGACTCATCAGCTTCCTCCATGACCCTTGCCATTATGCCTTCTCAGTCTCCTCCATCTTCTCCGCCGCTAATTGTACCAACACTTCCGATGACTCCTCCTCCCGACCAAGAGGCACAAAGATATGATCATGATAGAAACCACTAACCGGGTTACAACCAATTCCCTTTGCCGCTAGTCTTGTCGCTATGACCGCCATGAATCCGACAGCTTCCAAGCTCGATGTGACATTGAGACTGATCATTTTGCAAGGGAAGAAGTATTCAATCTTGTTTGACTCTGCATAGTCCTTGCTGGTAATCACCGTGATTCCTTCAGACTCCTTGAAGATCATTTGCGTTTCGGATAGGGGCGGTAGATTGGAGGTGTCGGTGAGCGTGGCGAAGACGTAGGTGGTTGGATGGACCGTATGGCTCAGAGTTGAGAGGAGCTTGCTGAGCGAGAGCTCGCCAGGATCGTTGGCCATTAGCGACATGATTACGCTCTTGTGAGATACCCCTCACTGTATTAGCGACGAGAAAGAACGTGTACTGAAGTATTCCAATCCAAGAGAGCAGGCGTCTTCAACGAGTTTTGTGTGTATTTTGATGGTTGAGTACAAAATGCGGATGCGGTCAATTGCAGGGCGCGCCTACAGAGCTAATGACGTCACTTCAAACTTATTACTGTCAATGGGGTCATGATTTTCAAATATGTGTTGAACATTGACTGTACTGAACTAGTGGTCTGAGCAGAGACTTAAAATCCAATATCATTCCAATCTTAGCACTCATACCGCGATAGGATCAAACATCAAGCACCCTGGAGACCGCTGGGCCCCTGCTCAGCCTTAGCCTTGTTGAATGCATCGATAGCGGCACCAGTCTTGATGACAGCAGAAGGTGCATCGAGAGGAGGTAAGACGAGTTCGACCAACTGTATTTCATCAGCAACAGCTCTCGATCAAGGTGAAATAGGATGGAGTCTTACTTCAAGGCAGCCGACATTGCCAAAGTTGGGATCTTGAAGGAGAGATGATAGCTCTCCGCAAGTCTTGATGGGCCCGTGGTACTCGGATTCGAAAGCTGGTCCGAAAGCCTTGCCGAGCATGGAGTAGTCCAGAACTGCGACCTCATTATAGGAGGCTTCTTTGCCGTGAATGAGACGCTCGACTGTATATCCGCCATTGTTAAGCACGAATCTGAATCATGTGAGCAAACCTTGAGGACCGTCGCAGAAATGAGACTACTTACATGATTGGCTTGAGGTCCCAACGCAGCATATCTGCTAGTGCCTGAATAGTGAGGTGCATGGAACCCTCTCCAGTGACGAGGACAGGCCTCTTCCACTTCCCTTCGCTTTCCTTGATAGCCTGACCAACTCCGACAATGGCACCTGTAGCATACCCGATACTGCCATATACGGTTTGGTTAAACATCATCACTCCGCTGGGGAGTTTGGTATCGCACAGGCCGAAAGCAGAGGTACCGGTCTCACCAATGATCACATCCCCGGGGCGGAAGAAGGAGCTCATTGCCTATGTCCGTCAGTACCAGCCTTCACTATAAGATGCAAGGGAGTGACATACGCCCCAGAGAAAATCTTGCTTGAGCTCGTCGCCGGCTTGAAAGTTGAACGTTGGATATGGATCCCAAGTGACGTGTCGTGAAGCCAGGGAAATTGGGTTCGAACGAAGGGAATCGACAAGGTGTCGCAGGACCTGAGAGAGTTAGCTGACTTTGCCAAAGGTGACTATAAGCTATACTCACATGCTTCATTGAGACTGGGTACTGGGTCTTGCCAATAGAGACCGTGAAACGTTGGAGGTCAATCACAATGGCATCCTTGTTTACAACAGTCGTAAACTCGCCCGTGTTGAAATCAGAAGGATAATTTCCGATCCAAATGACCGTGTCAGCAGATTCAAGCGCCTCTTTGACGGTGGGCAGAGTGCCAGCGCCGGAGTGAACACCTGCGAACTGGGGGATAGTTTCATCAAGACCTCCTTTGCCCATTGCGGTAGTGAAGATTGGGATGTTCGTCAACTTGATCAGCTCATGCGATTCTTCGAGTACACAATTACGCACAGCACCTACAGATAGTTAGTATGATTGTTTGGGCAAGTGGTATTTTAGGACTTGCCTCCATCAACAATAATAGCTGGGTTATTCGATCTCTCCATCACTTTTCTGATCTCTTCAACAACGCTCTCCTCAAGAACTGGATCATTTGGGTGCAGCTCGGTCGGAATCGGGACGTTGAGCCCCTCGGCATCGACCATTTCGTACGCAATATCAACGCTGAGCCCGATATAGACGGGCCGGCTCTCACGCATCATAGTAGTAAGCGCTTCATCGATCTCTCGGGCAGCAGTAGGTGCATAGTTGATCACAGCAGTTGCAGCGGTGATGTTCTTAGCCATATTCTCATACATGTCGAACTTCCCGTTGCCAAGACTGTGATGCATGATTCTCTTGTTGCGAACAGCATCGACGGTTGGGTAGCCAACGATATGCACAACAGGAACAAACTCGGCGTAGTGGCCAGCCATACCGCAATAAGCGGAGAGTTCACCAGGACCAAAGGTGGTGACAAAGGCTCCCGCGCCACGGACACGAGCGTAGCCATCCGCCGCGTAAGAAGAGATGAGTTCATTGGGATTGCCTTTCCAGGCGAGGTCGTTGTCGGTGACGAGATCCAGGAGGGCGAGTTCGTAGTCTCCTGGAACGCCAAAGACTGAGCGGATACCGAGCTCGTGAAGACGGCGGAAGAGGTAGTCACCAACTTTGATCTGAGGCATGGTGGATGATGCAGTGGATTGCTGGTTTGAATAGGAAGTGAAGTATTGAGTATAGTAAATGTATTGAGTAAGAAAACTCTTGCGAATGATGTGTTGCTCTGTTATTTTTGAGGGACCAAGCAGACATATTTATACTCGGACTTCGTCAGGGATGTCGTTGTCTTGAAAAGTGATGCCGTTGTAACCGCCTTTCGGACGAGAAGCATTGCAGATGGTGGTCGTTCTGTACAACATGGCTGCTTATGCCCCATCATCATGGATGGTGCGGAATTAGAACCCTCCAAAAGGAAGCGAATGCAACATATGGCTCTGCTATATCGGCCGTGTTCATACAAAGTAGCGCTGCGTTCCGCTCCCAGCCGTGCGAGTGGTGAGCCGCAAGTGCCGTGCCAAGGTTCATCAGACTTAGTGGTTTGCCCGTTGGGGTAACGGTGACGGTCAAAAATATCCGCTGGCCCATGACCCTGGTTCTTAGCAATTTTCGCATCTGACATGCATTCAACCTGATAAGGAATGGGCGTTGTGATGTTAACCCCAAATCGCCTTTCTGTTGTTGCTGGCCATGATACTTCAACAAGCTGCCTTATAATTGATCCATCGTTGGGGGCATCGACCTGTTTAAGTTTAGGCTACAAACATGTCGGCGAGCTTCAAGTGATATTATAAATTTTTCTAAATGTTGTTTACAGTGCTTAAGCACAAGAAGTACTAGGCCAATAAAAAGATGACCCTGAAGGGATTGAAGGCCATGTCAAGAATTATCGTATACAGTAGTGAAAAATAGTGAGGGGGCAGCACAGTATTTCGAAGAATTTCAGGGCCGGTGGGTAGGCTAGGCTAGGGCTGCGGTGATACGCGGTAATAATTGATGGTTGCATTGCGGGCTGAACAAACATGCGATGACATTCCATGAAAGCCATCTATGTCACACTGCAACGAGGAAGCGGAATAAAACCGTCTCAGTCGAGAGATGCATCAAGTACAGAGATATTGTTATTTCAAATACCTGGAAATTGCATTGCAGTGTAACATAAGCCACAAATCCAAGGACGTGGAATGACGAAGTCCTGCATAAGATGTCGGGCTCTCCGAAGTTAAGTGCTCCATTGCAAAGAGTCCGAGTCTCATCCGCCGCTAACTCTATAGGGGAGGACGCACTTACGGGCCAATGAGGGTGATTTGCTGAGGCTGAAGATAAGGATTGCAAGCGGCATTACGATCAACATGCTGAATGTCTCACTGTATTTGAAGCTCTCGTTCGCTGCCTTTCTTCCGAATTCCATAAGCCTCACGGATAGCCACAGATCCTTATGTGCTCAAAATTCAGTAGATCATCTGCAGTAAGTTTAAGTAAGGTAAATTGCGTTATTGCCGTTGGTCCCTCAGACGCCCTCTAAATTAACCTCCCCAGCAATATCTCATCAATCTGACGAGCCCGCGTTATCAATCGTCAAGTAGCTGTGGCTGTCACTCAGTAGGTTCCCTTGATTTTTGTTGGGCATCGTAAGTTTTAAGTTCCACCAGTGAAAAGGTAAACATTGGTGATGCAACAAAGCCAACATGCAGCTGAAATATTCCCCGTCAGTGTCGTATCAGAGGGAGAATCGGCCCTCAATTGGCCACTGAAGTCCTTCCTAAGACCTCGTTTGCTATATCATTCACTGTGGCAAATCGCCCCGTCGGAAAGTGAAGGACGCTCAATGAAGCTCAATGAGGCTGCCTGGCTCTTAATAGGCTCCAGTTCCAAAGAGGCGACCGTACACACGCAGCATGTTGTTTCAGCCTGATCTCAACTTGCATGAATTCAAGCGGGGTAATAACCATACAATGGATAAGCTCAAGCTCAACGCACTGGGCGCCTCTTTACAATCTTGCTACCTGATTGTTTGCTTCTATCTTGCCCGTCACTAGTATTAATACGCAGCTCTAGCGACAGACTCATCTATCTTATCGCCTATTATGTCAGATCCAGAAGAAATCGGGGTCGAGGAGGCAATCCTCGAGGCCGTGTCTGATTGCCGTCATTATTTCCCGAGTCAGATGTTCAAAGTCGCTCATCGATACTTCACCCGATACAGAAGACTCGGATTGATGGCCGACCTTGACAAAGCTATCAGTATGGCAACCCGCTATTGAACTCACGCCAGAGAATCACGCACAGCGAACTTCACGTCTGATCAACCTCTTTGTCTACTGGCACGAGAAATACCCACGAAGTGATCCACATAATGTTGAAGGACTTCGAGACTCCATTCAGGCTTCGCGAGACGCGATCGCAGCTCTGTCGGAGGATTATCCAAATCGAGGAACAATTCTTGATCAGCTATCCACGAAGTTAGGGTTGCTCTTCATGCAGACGCGAGAGCTAGGAGTTATCGAAGAAAGCATTGCAGTCCAACGAGAAGCTGTGGAGGTAACGCCAATCAGCAATCCGAAGCGTGCCCTTTTTCTAGCCAACCTGGTTGGTCCCCTTACGGCCCGACACCAAGTCCTTGGAAAAAAGGAAGATCTCGACGAAGCGATTCGAATATGTCGTGATGTCATAGCACAGACGGATGAAAATTTGCTCCAGCTCCTCGAGAGACTCGGTAACCTTTCACTAGTACTAAGCGAAAGATACGATACACATGGCGACCAAACCGATCTCGACGAAGCAACAGAAGTTGTGAAACAGGATATTGAAGTTACTGAAGAGGAGAGTCTGGAGCGCATGGCCCAACTGAGCAATTATGCTAACTTCCTCGGTGATCGATACCTCAGGACGGGAAACATCAGCGATCTTGAAGAGTCCATTCACTTATTCGAATTGGTCTGCAGTCTCTTTGTAGATGAAGAAGTGTACTTGGACAGACACAGATGTCTCAGCAACTTTGGCATTCAGCTCAGTCGAAGATACAGAAGGATAGGAACCGTGTCTGATTTGAGGCAAGCGATACAAGTCGGACGAAAGGCTTGTGAACTGAGTCCCGACGACGACAGCAAGTCGAAGAGCCTCTCCAACCTGGCGATCATCCTGAAGCACGAATACTTCAGAACAGATGATCCAGAAGTCATTGAGGAAGCAATCAGTGTGCAGAGAAAGGCTGTGCAGGCCGTCCATAAGAACCACCCCGACGTATTTGCTACATCCCACAACCTTGCAACCCTTCTCACTACGAAGTACAAACTGACACAAAAGTTGGAGGACCTTGAAGAGGCGTTGAGACTTGGGCAGCAGACTGTTGACTTGACACCGGAGAATCATGGCAATAGAGCTGCTTGTCTCAACACCCTGGCTGTGCAGTTGAGCGACATGTCCAAAAATACTGGACTGTCTAGCCATTTACGCGAAGCCATCCGTTATGGGCGGGAAGCACTGGATGCCACGGTAGAAAGCCACCCGGAGCGTGCTAATAGACTGGTCAACCAAGGGGGCCGATATGGTGATTTGTTCTGGAAGACGAAAGAAAAAGAACATCTCTATGCCGCCATTTCACACTTGGAGTCTGCCTTATACACCCCTAGCGCTTACGATGATTCTCGCATTCGTGCAGGAAAAGACCTTACCCAGTACTACGCGGCAGTACCTGACTGGGATAAGGCTTATGAAGCTGTCAAGACTGCGATGGATCTTGTTCCCAATCTCATCGCTCAGACTACTAGCCATGCTGATAAGGAAGATGCACTAGTCCAAGTTTATGGCTTATCATCCGATGCAGCGGCTGTGGCACTCTCGGCGAACAGAGGAGCACTTGCTGCATTGCGATTTCTTGAACAAGGACGGGGACTGATGGCAACTTCCCTTGAAGATTCACGGATGGAATGCCTGGATCTTCGGACTGAGCATCCCAAACTCGCTGAGCGTCTAAACTGATTGCAAGGTCAAATCGGTTTTCTTGGAGCTGTCGGTCATTCAAGTGATGAGATCCACAGGCCTTCATCATCAGGCAGGCACGTCGGAATGAAACATGACCTCGGCGAGCTTCATAGACTACTTGACGAGATCCGCCAAAAGCCGGGGTTTGAAGACTTTCTCTCTGCACCAAGCGAGTCTAGCATCAAGGATGCTGCCATCCAGGGAGCAATTATTGTCTTCAACATCAGCGAATTCCGCCGTGATGCTATCGTTGTGGAGCACGACAAGATTCGCAGCATTCCTTTGCCTCAGCTTACAATCCTCGGTATAAGGTCCAATACCCAACGGGCCCATACTTCAAGTCCAAAGATACTCGAGTGGCTATGGTATACCATTGCCGAACCCGTCCTCGGTGCACTCGGCATCAATGAGGTTTCTCCTGAAGAACCCATGCCACATATTTGGTGGATCCCAACAGGAGTATTGAGCATATACACTCTCCATGCAGCTGGCCGGCATTATCAAGGGTCGCGAGACACCGTGATTGACAGAGCCATGTCATCATATAGCTCGTCTATCAAAGCTATTATCCGGACTCGGAGTCGTGCAGGTCTAAACCCGTTTCCCTTGGGCAACGAGCGGGCTGTGCTTGTATCCATGGAGCGAACACCAGGGTACAGTACACTCCCATCAGCTGGCAAAGAAATAGCTCAGTTACGTCCCATCTGTGAGTCTAAAGGATTTGAGGCAGTTGAGCCTAAGTCCCTCAAAGAAGACATTGCTTCGCAGCTTCCAGGGTGTAAGGTCTTCCACTTCGCTGGTCACAGTGCCACCAACCTTCGCGACCCTTCCTGAAGCAGCCTTCTTCTCGAAGATGAACCTCTCACGGTGTCGACGCTCCTCGAAACCAACATCCAGCAATATTCACCATTCCTTGCATACCTCTCGGCATGCGGTACTGGACAGATTGCCTCCTCGATGAAAGCATTCATCTCATCAGTGCATTTCAGCTAGCTGGATTTCGTCATGTTATCGGTACTCTCTGGGAAGTTGGTGATTATATAAGCGTTCATATGGCAAGGATCACCTACGAAGCTATTCAGCGTGGCGATTCTGCTGACCAGTCGGTGTGTCGAGGCTTGCATAAAGCGACAATGGAGTTGCGCGATCAATGGTTCAAAGAACAGACTCCGGCTCATGCTCGCAAGAGGAAGGTAGGTTCAATTATACGACATGCAGGGGAGGAGATGTTTGGTCCCCGTGATATTGAAGCCTTGGATGATGATGATGATGATGATGACGAAGATGTCTCTAGATTGCCGCAATGGGTCCTATATGTTCATTATGGAGTATAAATTGTAGATAACCATCCGAGCTCAATCTTTCCTCAGGATTTGCAGGGGCCTGTTCTACATACAGTGTATGTACTCTACTAGTAGAGCTTCACCATATCTGCACTGTCATCTCCTTCGCCCCAGAAAATGGAGCCAGAAGCTAGTCTCGGACTTCACGAGACTTCTGAGCGTTGACCTTCCCAAAACCGGCAATGCATTTATCAAGCATCCCCTCATTCGTGACAGGGATAATGTTAGGAATGAAGACAAGCTTCTTGGTTTGGCGAACAGCATTGATTGTGTTTATTTAAATAGTACTAGGTACGAATAAGACTGAAGGAGACTAGTATAAGTACAATTTGAACAGAAAGAGAGGTTTTCCACAACAATAATCGATGCCTAAGCATGATAACCACTTCCACTCTGACGCGAAAGCTTTGGATCTCTAGGAAGTGGCAGAAAGTCCTTGAGGCTTAACATAGAAGAAATGACTTCCATCCTCGCGGTGCAAACGAGTGAGAAGGGACATGATCCTTCCTGGGACGCCAGCAGACGGCCGAGTAATCATGTAATAGCCGTTATTAGCCTGTCTAACAAGACCACTGATAAATTTGAAAGAGTAGCGGTTGTTTCCGGGCTCTCGCGGCTTGATGGACCAAGTGCAAGTAGGTCGTGCGAAAGGTTCGAGAGCCAAACCATGTCGTCCTCCGGGGCACACAATACCGCGCTGTCCAACCTGGTTGATAGCGACGGGGTAACCTCTAAGAGGGTCGAAAGTCTCGAGGTTGACAGGGGGCCAGGGGTCCATTCGCCATTCAACAGGATTACGCGTGTTGACACTGATGCGGGTTTGGGTAGTACCGACATCCTCAGCAGCGGCATAGGTATCCTGATTAGTCTCCCAAAAGAACGGGTGGGGGTTGGCGGGATCGAGTAAGATCGTCTCAGCGAGTCTAATTGTTTCATTTCCAATAAATCGGACGAAGTTACGTTCCTGATCAAGCATTTGGCGGATATGTCGATCGATGGCACGTTGTCCTTCGTCGAATCTGACACCCTGTGCTCCATGGGCAATCTGAAGAAGATCAATGCCCTTAGAAACGGTAATCCAATATTCAAGTACCTATTACATGTTAGTCGCGGTTCATCTTTCTGGGCTTCTTATACTTACAACTGTCTTTGATCTACTATAGTAGGCCACCAGGTCAGGGGACTCGTTCCAGGCTTGCTGAGAGAGCTGTCGCATAAAAGCTCTCTCACCATTGGCATTCAAGAAGTTGTGGATCTGGGTAAGCCATCCAGGGATGCTATCGGCGCATGCCTGGAGTCTGTTGTCGAGCCGCTGCTGCAGGCTGCCCATTTGACGCTCATGCTCTGACTCGGTGAGGTTTCGCTCAGCGATATCATAAGCGGTATCTAAGATATCCGCGACAGTCTTGTAGTGAGCCTGAATCTGAGCCATTGGCTGATTCAAGGTGTCCAAACGTATCGATATGATACCATTGGAGAGAGTGTCGGTGAGATCATCTAGAGATGACTGGATGAGTTGCATCTCTCGCACGACTCCGTAGATGTCGGCTCTGGTGACTTTGGCATTGGGATCTGAAGTCAGATGGTCGAGAAATCGACCAGCTGCCCAACTGCCTGTTTCAGAGATCGCCCAAGAGATTCCGCTTGAGACAAGGGCCTTGCCTGCGGATAGGAGGAGCAAGCTTGCCGTGAAGGTCACAGCCATCTTGTGTAGGAAGCCTTGTATAGATAGGGAGTGAAGAGTGTGCTAAGTAGGTATTGTTGAGTGTTTGTGACCTGTTGGCTTGAGAAATTCTTTTCTTGAGGGAGATCTATGGGATCTTTATACTGATTGCTGCATGTTTTCGATCGAGTGTCACGATGTAGATATTCCTCGATCTATCCTGCTCCCGTGGTCTTCTAAGGTAAATCTCATGACTTAACTTCTTCCGGTACCTAGGCAACCAAGGAACTATTCTAGATAGACTCTCAGTCTCGCACAGTCTCCACGCAATATCACAAGCGTGACATGTCCCTGGTTCCATCTCATGTCTTGGCAGGACAAGAAATTGGTATGTTACATTTAATATCGTTCATCTACGGAAAGTTCCAAATCTCAACATAAAAAGCAAGCCATAACCGTAAGAGGGTAAATAAGTGTAATTAAAGTGAGACCAGCGATCGTGCCGCCCACAAAACTCCGTAGACTAGTACAAAACCAGCCACGATAACATGCCGATAAACTTCATCGCGCGAAACAGAAATCAAGGAAATGATGACGGTATGCAAACAATTAAAGTGTGGCTATGTATATTGTGACATCCACGTGGAACCTTGGCATTGAAAAGACCCGAGGCAATGGTTTCCTCGTGGTAACCTCAACGGCTGCTGCCGATCAGCAAGGACCAGGCACAGGGTCGAGATCGGCATACAACCACCCATTCGTGGTGCTATTTGATTGATCAGTTAGCCATATTCTCTTGTCTCGCCTTTCTCTGAGCATTTTGAGAATTGTGGTATTCCCAGAGGAGAGCGGTGATATCAAGGCCAGCAGTTCGGGAATAACATAAGTTGAGCGAGGTGGCCATCCTAATGCAACCGCCGTACATTTTCTCACTGATGTATCATATCTGGTCTATACTCGTCTCACAAATCTACTCTATACTGTTCTCGCTAATCTGTTTGACGAAATCAGCGTTGAGCTTCGGCCATGCCGTGAACTCTTTTCCAGCTAATCAGCGTCTTCATTGAAGTTCCCGTATGTCTCAAACCAATTACACGAAAGACTAGCCACCCGCGACTAGCAGACTAACATTTTAGGGCACCCGATTCAGGCTCAGCATGCCTTCCAGACTGTCACTGCTAGTGTCGAGATCTAGATGCGAGCTCATTCTTTAGGAGAAGTGCTCTTCATAGTTCACTATATCTATATAGTGTGGTTTGCAGGAATGCTGCCAAGGAATATTAATTGTACTTGACCGTTTTTTGCTTCTGTAATGCATTTTCTTGGCCAGAGGATAACCGCTTTGTGAACTTTTGTATCTCGTCTCTAGTAACGTTACGGATAATTTTGCTGGCTGTTGGGAAGCCACCGTGGTAACGCACCGCTCGCGGCATAGATGACACCTATGCCTTGGCAGAGTAGAAGCTTTAACCGATTGCTATGCAAACTATAATTCATCCCGTTGGTATCTTGCATTGCCGCAAGGCACGAATGTGGACTCCAAAAGCATCAAAGAAATACGGAGAATATTCACTACAGGTTGCCGACTCGAAACGCATTGCCTGGAATGAACGATCTAAGTTCGCCGATTCTTTTGTCTTACTTTGGTATTCATCGGACATATCTTATCCTTAGATGCTGCGTAGCGTAGTGACTAAAGCTCGTCGATTTGACTCTGGAGGAACTTTGGAGGACTGGCTCCGTTGGTACGTTGCCCGTCCTGCAAGCAATTCCGATGACCAACGGTAGCTATTCAATAATTGATACATCACTGAGGCTTTGATTGTAAGGGATAAGCTATAATCCGATTGTTCGCCCACATCACCCTCTCGACTGCGCTGTGTCTGCATAGTTCCGTATTTTATACTGCTCTACGACGAGGTTGAATATAGCGAGAAGTTCATGTTAATATGTTTAGCAAGACCGCTTCATGTTAGGGCTCCAAATTTGGCAATTAATAGTCAATACCCATAATATCTCTTCCAGATAGCTATATCAAACTCAGGCGTTAAAAGTCCACCAAAAGCAAGCTTCAGGCTGAATGCAAGAATGAACTTAACTGAATTTGGATTTGTTCTCCGATGGACTGGGAAAATTTTTGCCTGTATGGTAGGACTGCATATTGAAAGCCCGGAAGAACTAATAGTAACTTAGGTATTATAATACACTCTATTGCATGTCTCGAGATGTGCTCCAAGGTCTTTAGAAAATGGAAGGTTAGAGTATGATAAGTAAGAGATAAGATAACACGGCCATATCTCTGATAAGATAGGTACTTCTCAAAAGGGCATCTCCTGAGATAACGTCACCGACTCAACTTACCCTAGGCCTAGGATTCTAATCACTTGGCCTTTTGTAGTTCCCTTCTTCTAATACTGATGAGAACTAAGATTATCCTATTGCTCTCGGCGGAGTATGAACATCGTTTAAGGTAGACAAAAAGTGAATTGCGCAATGGAATACATCTTTTGTTTACGTCTTTACTTGTGTATGATAAAATGTCCGGGAGTCAAACCGTAGTCATTCAAGGCTAGCTCAAACAATGGAGAAGATTATAAGCTTGTATATAGCCTTCACTGAGATATAACGCAATTATCCAAAAGCCTCATTACTCTCAGCTCAGGGTACCGACTATTACTGCAAATAGCACAACTCTGGAGTGGTCATATGCCCGGACTTCTCCAAGACGCCCAGACTCCCAATGTAGTTAAACCTGGTATCTCGGACCGACAATTTCGAGAAACCACAGAAGTCCATGACTGACACCCTTGACTCTGCGAAAAACCCGTCGGACCGACGAGCTCGACCCCGTTAGTTTTGCCCCCCAGCCCCAGATTCTCTTCTCCTTAACCCCAGCTTTTGCTTGGCCTGCATCGCCATCTCCATCCCCAGACCCATCAAGCCCCCCTCAAAAGCATATCTCGGGACGCGCGACACGAGATTCTGCCTTCCCCGGACCGACGAACGAGCCAGATCTGGAGTTTATGGGATGACGAACTGCGCCTAAAGACCTCATGCGCTGATCTCGACCCACTGGTCGCGGATTTGGAGTCCCAAACCCCGAGAACTGACTGAGATTTCCCGTTAGACACTGCCACTCGGAGAATTGTACCATACCCTAGCCTAACTGCTCATCCAAGAGGCACCGTTAGTGTCTCGAACTTTAACCTCAAACATGAGCCAAGGCGGCGAGAACGCGTCCCTGGACACCGTGTCACCATCCAACACCATCACAATGGCTTCTAAACAGTCATCAAAGGTCAACCATATTCCCGCTGATGAACCGAAGAGGCAAGCCCACAATGCAGAAGCCAGCGCCGCCACGGCGCTAGAGCACGAGCTTACCTTTCGCGACGCCGTGCGTCTCTACCCCAAAGCCATTGGCTTCTCACTGCTGTTCTCCATGGCGATTATCATGGAAGGCTACGACATGGCTCTCATTGGCTCATTTTACGGATATGAATCGTACGTTATTCCCTGTTCCGACGGCAGGCAAAAACGCTAATTTGCTTTTTGAGGTTCCGCAACAAGTATGGCAACCAACCAGATGCCGATGGCGGCATGGTTATCTCTGCGGATTGGCAGACGTACATCCAAGTCGGCGGCATGTGCGGGCAGATCTTCGGGTTGTATCTCAATGGCTGGGTGTCTGATGCTATTGGATACAAGAAGACTATGATACTGGCGCAGATCATCATGGTCGCTTTTACATTTATCGTCTTCTTTGCGAAAAATATCGAGATGATTCTTGCAGGACAGATTCTGATGGGCATTCCATGGGGCATCTTCCAGACCTTGACGTTGGCATACGCATCTGATATCTCTCCTGTGGTTCTCAGGCCTTATCTCACGGCCTATGTGAATCTCTGCTGGGTTCTCGGGCAGTTGATATCAGCGGGGGTCCTTCGTGGACTTCTCAATCTGGATAATGAGTGGTCATATCGCGTTCCTTTTGCGTTGCAATGGATGTGGCCGCCGTTCATCATCCTCGGCACGATATTTGCACCAGAATCGCCTTGGTGGTTAGTTCGCATGGGTCGTCACGAAGACGCAAAGAAGGCTATCCGAGGCCTCGTCACGTCTCAGCCGGATCTCAAATTCGATGCTGATGCGCAAGTCGCGATGATTCACGAGACAAATGAGCTTGAAAAGGCTACGTCTGCAGGCACTAACTATTGGCACTGCTTCATGAGAGCTGACTTGAGACGGACCGAGATTGCGTCCATCACATACGTCGCGCAAGCCATGTGCGGCAGCGTTCTCATGGGGTATTCAGTCCAATTTTATGAGCGCGCAGGACTCTCGTCAAACAGCGCCTTTACTCTTAACATTGTACAGTATTCTGTAGGCGCAATCGGCGTCATCCTTTCATGGTTTCTCATGGCGAGATATGGACGTCGCGCGCTTTACATCGCCGGCACAACATCGCTTTTCATGATCCTTTTAGTAGTAGGTGGCCTTGGATTCGCACCTCAAAGTAAGGCAGGCCCTTCGTGGGCGATCGGCAGCCTTCTCATCTTTTATACCTTTATCTACGATCTAGCAGTGGGACCAGTCTGCTACACCATCGTTGCAGAAATTCCATCAACACGATTGAAGGCGAAAACGATTGTATTGGCGCGCAACTTTAATAACATGGCAGGGCTGGTAAATAATACGCTGATGCCAAGAATGCTTGGTGTACATGCATGGAACTGGGGTGCAAAAACAGGTCTTTTCTGGGCGGCGTTTTGTTTTCTCATCATGGTTTGGGCGTATTTTCGTCTTCCGGAACCAAAAGGCAGGACCTATGGAGAGTTGGATGTTTTGTTTGAGCATCGAGTCAGCGCACGTAAATTTGCCAAAGCGCGGGTGGATCAATTTGGAGATAGCACGGGTGCTGTCGAGGTTGATGCGCATTCTAGATAACGACAAAGTTGTACTGGGTAAACAATGGGTGGATAATGGACAAGGGTTTTAGATTGGCGTTAACATGTAATCAATTTGCATATCTTGCTCACAGTGGCATCATTCGCGGCCGAATCACAGCTGCAGGCGAAATAATTAGCCAAGACATCGTCACCCTGCAGTAGCATCTGCAGTGAAGCAGCTGACAATCTGTTGCTCTGTAAGGGGAAATAATCGGGTACTTCCCAAATGAGTAATAGATAGCAACGGAAGTTAAGTATGAGGCGCGGGGAACGCTCAAACCTCGGATCTGATCTCGGACCATTGCATTGCAACGGATATTCTAGCGTCAACTCTAGATAGACACGCCTTTTCTCTTGGCTCTTTGACGATCTACGAGAGTTCTCCACACAAAAATCCCTTCTCGTCGGCTGATTAGCTGCAGCTTCAGTCTTGTCGGTCCGACGACATCGGCAGACCGAAGCGGTAGGGGCGTAATCTGGGGTCTAGAGAGGTCGGCTGAATTACCTACTTATTTGGCAAAACCCGGGCTCGACCATTTATCGTTGCCTCGTTTTTCTTCCATTTTTATATCTTTCGACATTCCTTCGACGTTTAATCACTGCGATTGAAAAGTGTATAGTGACGACGGAGGCGAAAACGTACTTGGGCACTCGCACTCCGAAAAGAACTACAATGACGGTCAAGAACACTACACCCCGCCCTAGATGGCATCCTTCGCCGACATACCACCTCAAAGCACCTCGGGGTTGGATCAATGATCCGTGCGCACCCGGATATGACCCCTCAACAGGCACATACCACCTATCTTATCAATGTCAGTACACCCATTCAATCTCTCGGCCGACTCTTATGCTGACTTTGCCACCAGGGAACCCCAAATCCTGCGATTGGGGTGACATCACTTGGGGTCATTACACAAGCAGAGACGGTCTTACTTGGAAGCAAAACACACAAAATCCAGTTCTAGAACCCTCTGAGCCTTATGATGACAAGGGCATCTTCACTGGCTGTCTTCACCCTACTGGCCTTCAAGGAGAAGAAGGTCAACTCACTGTTATCTACTCGTCTATCACAAATCTTCCCATTCACTGGACTTTACCGTATACCGGTACCCGAAACTGCGCTGGATTGTCAGTAGCAACATCGACAGACGGTGGTAAGACATGGCAGAAGAGTGAACAGAACCCAATCTTGGAGGGCGAACCCGAAGATCTCACCGTCACAGGGTTCAGAGACCCATATCTGGCAGAATGGCCTGCTTTGGATGAAATGAGAGGCGAGGCAAGCTTGTATGGCTTTGTTTCAGGAGGTGTTGTCGACGGCGGACCTACAGTGTTTCTCTACGCGATCTCACCGACCGACTTGACACAGTGGACATACCTCGGCCCTTTGATCGATTTACCCACAGGATACAGCCCCTCCGGTCGATGGGGCGGCGACTTCGGTGTCAACTGGGAGTGCGTTAACTTCATGACTCTTCACAACGAGTCCGAGGAGCGGCCTTTCTTGCTTATGGGAACCGAAGGTGGAGTTAAGCCTGGTGCGAAGGAGGGTAGCGATCAGTGGTCGCTTTGGATGGCTGGGTCTCTTGAGCAGACCGAGCGAGGACCCCGGATAAAGTCCGAGTACAGCGGAATTCTCGACCACGGATGTTTATACGCACCTAACTCTTACGAGCATCCTATCACAAAGAATAGGATCGTCTGGGGATGGTTGAAGGAAGACGAGCTTACATTGGCCCGACGCGAATCCAAGGGTTGGACCGGATACTTCTCTATCCCTCGCGAGCTATTTCTATACACGGTCGAAAATGTAACAAGGACTCTGACTTCATCATTGGCCGATGTTGGTTGCATCAAGGCTACCGAGAATGGGCGAGGATCAAACGCAGTTCAGACATTGGGAATTCGGCCTCTGCCAGATCTGCAAGGACTTAGACGAGACAAGCCCGGCTACTGGAATAGCATCGACAGCAATGCCAAGCTTGGAAAGCTTGTAGATACACATACCGGAAGCTGGGAGTTGGAAGCTACGATTAAGGTATCGCCCAACGATCAAGCCCTTGGATTCTGGATTCGACACAACGAGGACTTGTCTGAAGCAACAGCCATTCACTTCTCCCCTCAAAGCGAGATGATCACCGTTGATCGAAGCAAATCCAACCACGAAGCCGATATCGAAAAGGATGCTGTTTCCGGGCCTTTCACCCTCTTCTACTCTAACAGAAACGGCTCAGAGGAGTTGGAGAAGCTACACCTGAGAATCTTTTGCGACGGCGATGTTCTCGAGGTCTTTGCCAACGATCGATTTGCTTTATCAACTATGGTTTATGCGGATACAAGAGATTGCACGGGTTTGAGTTGGTTTGTCGAAGGACAGGGAGCAAGCGAGACTGTTTTTGAATCGGTGAAGCTATGGGAGAACATGAAGGAAGTTGTTGAGGTTGATGAACCTGTTGTTTATGAGCGAAGTCAGTTGTGATGAACAGCTACTGACGTATCGGCGCTTGGAGTCATCATTATTGGGTTTATGATAGTCTAAGAGCCATAAATTGAACTTCTTTCCATCGCATATCTTCTTCCTTGTTTTGGTTACTGCCCATGCCGAGCATTTAAGGGTTTGCGGGGCCGTCACTGCCATCCGCTCCACCATAGCGTCTCACCAGTGAAATGTTTCAAGGCGCTACTATTTGTAACGAGGTTTCGGGGTGCAGGAAAACATCAGACCTTGATATAAGGTATCAAAATAAACTCACCAAAAGGTAGCCTAAACTTATCCTAAACTTATGCTAGCCTCAGTCTTTTTATCATTTGGGATCAAGGTCCCGAGTTTTCTTTCCTCCCCTAGTGAGGATGTTATGTTACAGATGGGGGTGCTACGTTTAGTGGCGGTCAGCAGTTGTGAGATCTGAGGTGGCGAGGTTGAAGTTACTACCGTAATGGGCAATACACCCCGCACTGCTGCCCTCACGATTGGCAAAACTTCCGTATCTGTCAGTCGTCAAAGCCTGCTTACTTTGCCCCTCTATAAAAACAGGCTTGTCATCCTTAAAGTCATCTGGTTTTGGGGGGGTCACAACTTTCGTTAAAGTGCCTCCCTACCTATAAGATCTTTGCTTTAACTTACACCCTGCCCATATCTCTACGGAACTAGATTAACTTGTTATCATGAAAGTCGTTGCAGTCGCTGGAGGAACTGGAAGCGTGGGTAGCACCATCGTCGATGGTCTCGTAGAGTATGGGAAGCACAAAGTGTATGCTCTGTCCAGAAAGGTAAGTCACTCTTCTGCGTTTAATATTCTATGGGTCTTTGATCTTGACCATTAATAGGAAAGGCCACCGCAAGGCGCTGTGAACTGCCTCAAAGTGGATTATAATGATCCCGATGCCATCATGAAAGCCCTCGAGGCTGCAGGAGTCAACATTCTCATATGCGCTATCAGCGTCGTATCACCAGAGGAAAACCAGGCACAGAAGAATCTAATCCAGGCCGCTGAACGGTCTTCAACCACCGAGCGCTTTGTCATTAGTAGTTTCGATATGCTCCATGTTAAAGTGTAAGGAAGCCTGGGACTCGCCGAGCGTGACTAACCATCGGTATAGAGATATCGAACTCTCACCATTAACCAGATACACATTTGAGGCCATTGATGAACTTGAGAAGACTGGCCTTACGTACACTCGTATCGCAAACGGCTGGTTTCTCGACTACTACGGAATGCCGCACTGGAAGTGTAATCTCGAGCCATGGATCAACATCATCAACATGGAAAGCAAATGGGCTGTCATCCCAGCTGATGGAAATATCCAGGCCAGCTTCCTCACATCTCAGGATATGTCCAGATTTGTTGCGCGCTTGATGGACCTTGAGAAGTGGGACACAATCAGTGCCATTCGGGCCAACACCTTGTCATTCAACGAATTGGTCGCGGCTGCGGAGAAGGCCAGAGGTAAGTGTATGTCCATTATTATCAGCCACTGTTTACTAAATGAAGATTAGGTACAAAGTTTGATGTTGCTGTTGATAGCCTGGAGAAGTTGAAGTCTGGTAAGATTTCATTCTTTCCTGATTATCCTTCGATTGGTCGCGGTCAAGGTGATGAAGCATTCTTCGCTATGATTCATTATCAAGCTGGCATTGGCCGGTATCTCGTGCCTCGAGATCTTCCACCATTGGACGACAAGTTTCCGGAATTGAAAGTTACAACGCCTTTAGAGGTCATGCAAAGTGCCTGGACCGGGAAATGACGCACTTCAGGTATCGAGCCATCGGCATATGGGTTGTGAATTTGAGAGCCTACCTAAGTTTCTGTAAAGGCTTCCCAATTTGAGAGAACAAATAAAAAAGCATTAAACATCGGCATTCCATCAGGTGTAGGTATTAGCTTCTGATCTACTAGTGCTCGGTGCAATAATTTCACTGCCTTTCAAGGCTAGTCTCAGTCACTTTAAACTGTTCCCAAGTTATTTCATCACGTCAAGCAAGAACTGCTCCATGGTCACACACAAGAATACGTCATGCATAACACGACGAGATACTGGAATTGGTCTCCAGAACTATCGAAACAAGCAGCATTGCCAAAGTTGTGGGATGTCTCTTGCATTATGAAGTCGCTCAGTACACGGCCATTCTCCTGAACTACTGAACCTTATCTCCCTCCCTGTTCTTTCATTCACAGCGCCCAATTGCTGTAGCTTATAACAGCTCCTTTGGGTTAAGAAACAGCCAAGTCTGGGGTTTCACCTAATTCCGCAGGCCTCGAACCCGCGGATTTCTTCCCCGTGCTAGCGTCTGTGCGCTCTAATCCTCCCATCACTGACTCGGAATCCAGTAGCTCGGAAGAGGCCCATAATGGAAATTGTGAGACGACCTGCTCTCCATTTTGATTCGCTGCTCGTACACCTAACAGCCACTTGCTCCCTGGCTAACGAACCTTATCACTCTACTGCCAAAGCCACATGGCTGTTTCCGGCTACCGATTGCTCTAACTGACGGCAGCATGTTCCGATCGTTCATAACTTGGGACGAAATGGCGTCAAGTAAGCAGCCCACAATTTGTTGGTCTGATCTGGATCGATTCTCGACTTTTTAGCCCTTTAGCCACTTTCCCGCGTCGGTTGTGTCTTCTACTGACTTAAATCCCTGCCAGGCCGCTGCTCTACAGCTTGGTGAGTGCTCTGTTTTTTGGCTTGTCATCACTCCTTCATACAAGACGTCTATAGCCATGGCTGGTTCAGATTATGCGTCCGAGTCCAGGGGTGCGGTCGCCATAGCTGTTATGACGACCCTGTCGTCGATCTCTCTTATCGTGGTATCCCTGCGAGTTTACGCCCGGGCCATCATGCTGAGAAACTTTGGCGTCGATGACGCATGCGCGATCCTTGCTTGCGTGGGTGTTTCATCTCATTCAATACTGAGGAATCTTTGTACTAACGTCAAACAGCTGTTGATGATCGCTGATGCTACTATCATCGCAACAAGTACAGGAGCCCTATTAAAGTAACTTTTCCTTTAACAGTTTACTAATATACTATAGATGTTAGAAATGGCCTTGGCTCTCATATATCTACACCTTCTGGCGAACAGATTAGTAATTTCCTAAGGGTAGGCTCTGCAGATACTCAATTGACAATTTAGCTAAAACAAACCAGATGTTTTACTTCTCAACCGTCGTCTACAATGTCGCTCTAGCAGTCATCAAGACAATCTTTCTCCTCCAATACTACCGAGCGATACCCGTACGCCAGTATAAGAAGACATACATCGCATCCGTCGTCCTCGTCACTTGCTGGAGTCTTTCTCAAATCTTTCTGAATACTTTTATGTGCGTGCCTATCGCATCATTCTGGGATGTTACGATCAAGGGTACTTGCATTCTCAACAAATCTTCATTCTATGTCGGCGCGGCGGGCAATATTTTGACCGATATCTTGATTATGGTCCTCCCGATTCCCGTTCTTCGCAGTCTGAAGCTCGGTCGGCGACAAAAGTGGATTCTGATGTCCGTCTTTTGCCTCGGAATATTGTCAGTTTCTTTTATATCCGAGCTTGACTTGCACAACTAATATGCAGTAGCACGTGTCTCATCTCACTCGTTCGTATCAAGTTCCTCAACATTGGCACGGATATCACATGGCATAATGTCGAATCAGCCTCTTGGTCAGTCAGCGAGTTGTGCTGTGGTATCATCTGTGCTTGCGTTCCAACTCTCCGGCCGCTGCTATCAGGCCATGACCGCGGTTCTAGCCATAACCAATCCTCGTATGCAAGACATGAAGACTCGAGGAACAATGCCACGGCTCGCCAAACGGGTACTTCTAGAAGCCATGAAATGCATGATCTGCCCAGGACGCTTCATTTGTCGGAGAGTAAGGATCAGTTACGTCCTTTAGAGTCCACAATTGTCGTGCGTACCGATGTCGACCAAAAGAGAAGCCGGTTGCAGCCAGGACATGGCTCAGGAACACACCGTGTGGTGATACAAGGAAAAGACGAGCAAAGGCATAGTTTGTCCAGCGACTCTGAGGATCCCTTTTCTATGCACCAGGTAGTTTAAGAGAGTATAATGAAATAATTTAAATACTTTATAAAGGTTATAACTTCTTCCTATTAATAAACCAGTTATATTGCTCCATCTCAGTCGCTCAGTGGTTGCACAAGGTCATCCCAGTCAGTCTGCCTTGGGCATGCATTCCAATGCTCAGCCTCCACAAAACGGATGTCTCAGGTTATTCTACAGCCCAACCCGGCCATAGTGCAACTACCTCAGTACTCTAAAATACAATTCTCGTCACGGTTATAACACCAAACGATCGCACCACATCTTCCTTCCTCGAGGCCCAACTTACCACATCGTGACAATGAGCCTTTACCATCCTCTTACTTCTGATGAGAAGCATTCTGAAATCAGAATTTGCATACTGCTACCGAAATGTCACGGACCTATGGTGAGCTGCAAGCTGGAAACTCTCAACCTTTTGAAAGACAAGATCGACTACGAGGTCCTTTCCTACGCTTGGGGTAGCTCTGAGGTTAAGGAGACGACAACAGTGAATGAAACCACGCTACAAGCCACACAAAATCTGAGAGACGCCCTGATATATCTGAGACATGACTCCAAGTCGCGTTCTCTTTAGATCGACGCCATCTGCATCAATCAATCGGATGTAGATGAGCGAAATTCGCAAGTTCGTTTGATGGGCTGCATCTATTCCTCTGCCTCATGTGTCATTTCATGGCTTGGACTAAAGGATGATCGCAGCGTTGTTCCAGTGGGTTTAGAGGGTGCAGGGGACGCTGCAGCCGTTTCGTAGCCCAGCTCTTGACTGCGACTCGTACGGCGCTGCATTGTCAAAAAGAGATTGTGAGTATTTTCATTACGAAGAAAAAGAAGTCAGGCAGAGAATGGAAATCAAGTTTGGAGAGGTGCAAAGATTAATCGGACCATTTTAATTACCTACCTAGCTGAAGGTACGTGACATGCTGCTGGCAGTGCTGAGGCCAGAGTGTCCAACACAATTATCATCGCTTAATCCCTGTAGTTTCAGATCCCGAATCAACTTTCATCATCCCGCTGTTATAATTAGGATCAACAGTTTATTCCCTTTAGTACCTGCATATTCAGCCTGGGGTCGTTTTGAGCTATGCCCAGGCAAGCTTGTCCAGGACAGAACAAGCGGGATGCCGCGATCGGATAAATCTTAGCCGACTCAATTTAGTGACGCAGCTCAACTGAGGTCCTAACAATCACCGTGGTCTGAGTGAACAACATTCTGCAGATAATCTTACATCTCTGTAACCATGTCGCAAGCATGTAAATCCCTACAGGACCTTTTCTTCAGGTCGTACAATGACACGTCGTCAACGACAACCATCCTCCTCCATGGCCTCTTCAGCTGCAACCTCGAATGGGAGCACGTTATTCCCCACCTCAGCGATTACCATCTCATCGTCCCAGATCTCCCCAAACACTCTCAATCGAGAGACATAGGGCCATGGTCAATCGAGCTCGCCGCAGACTCTGTCGCGCATCTCATCCGAAAACATGCCCACGGTGGACAAGCACACGTTGTCGGCCTTTCACTAGGCGGCTTCACCACGATGGAATTAATCCGCCGACATCCAGACCTCGTTATATCAGCATTCGTCACTGGCTCAACCCCATTCCGACCATGGCAAGTCTGGGCAGCAGAAAGACCCAGCCTCCTCCACTACGGTCTCAAACTCGTTATGAACAGTGGTTTCTATACTCTCAGCGTCTGGATGAAGGGTCTCAAGGGCCATACCCAGCTCAAGAACGAGATCGCTGCCAATAATGATTGGAACTTGGTCAATGACGCTTACGCCGGGCTTGCTAACTGGCAGCATGAAAACATTAAAGAAGTCGCTGAGAAGGACAAGCGGATATTGGCAGCCGCTGGAGATCAAGGTGATGATTTTGATGGTGCGAAGGAAATGGCTCTGACGTTTCGGAAGGAAGGGCGCGAGGATGGAAAGAAGAGCACCGCGGTTCTTATTGAGGGGGCTATTCATGCATGGAATCTGCAGTTTCCAGAATTGTTTGCCGAAGGTATCAAAGCTTGGGCTGAAGAGAAGCCTCTTCCTCATGATTTTGTAAACTTGATTGACGGCTGAGATGATGCAGGCGTTTAACTTGCGTGAGAAAGAATACAGATACTTATTATCCATTATGAAATCAGAACTCCCAGATACCCCTAATCCTGCGCACACTACCCAAGAAACGTAAACCCTACCATGTGGTACTGTTGAAGAAGCCGAAGATTGGAAGAACTGGCGTCTGCGGCGCCTGCATATCCATGCTTTCCATGGTTGGAAGATTGCCAGCCATGGACCAGTCACCAGTCATAGTCGGGCTTTGAAGCATATCCGTTGAGGCGCCCCCGTTTGTACTCATCTGTATCTGATCCATACTTCCTAGGCCACCGTCATTCGTGGGCTGGAAGGGCGTCTCTCTAGGGCTCATCCATGACAATCCAGCCTGCGACACAGCAATCCGAAGCTTCTTCACACATTCAGGGACTTCAAAAGGTGTCCCAAGCTGCTCTAGCGCCCTTTGTCGAGGTTCCCAAGCTTTGAGCAACAATCTCGCGAGCTGGAAGTTCTTATGCTGGGATAGATTCCAAAGCTCTTCATGATGGCGGTAAAACCCATCGAAAAGGTTCCATGTCCGTTCTGTGAAAGACCCAACTGGTGAGCGATGGACAAGCTGACCCGCGAGAAAGATGAGTGAGTCGAAGTGAAGATGCGACTTTGATGAGTACGCAAAAGGACCGTTTGCTATGAGGTCATGAAGCGCGACATCATTCTCATTGTGCGCCAGCCAGATTCGAAAGAAATTGTCGTGAGAGTTTTTAACTTCAGTTCCCCATTCTGGTGTTTCTTCCATTGGTGTTGCCATAGTCCTGACTTCCCTCAAAATATGAGGTCGAAAGGCCAGGGCGTAGACATGAAGTGGACCTCCCGATGGATCACAGTACTTTTTCTCAGCCTCACTCATCTTTTTGTCGAATTCATCAGCTAGGTGTGTCAACTTATCCAACGACTCGTGATACAGATCATATTCGGGCGTTCCGGGCTCCACGTCTTGACCTCCTAGCAGAAGGTGTTCGAAATCGGACATCTGATGGTCTTTGACGAAGTGAACGATCTCATAGAGAAGGAGAGCAAACGCCATTTCTGTTGTGCCCTGCTTGTTCTGGATCACCTTGGATTCTGGTGAAAAGTCTGCGTCATTGATGTTGTGAGGAAGCTTGGTGTCGCAACCCAGCGGTAACAGTGTTGGGTTCATTCCAGATGTTGCGGCGTACATGCAGTCCAATATGATGATTCGCCACCATACTCGACGACGCATTTCTGTGTCGAAAGGAGTCAGGCCGAGTGCTTCTCCATCGCGGTGGACGCCCATTTTGTGAGCTATCCGGATAACGACGCCGCTGAGTACCCAAACAGCGTCATGGTTGCTGCGGCCTTGCAAGGCGAACTGCGAAATGATTAGCTCTGTATTTCTTCCTGTTCAGTGGCTGTATTCTTACCAAGTATAAGACAAGAGCTTGAAGAACGACCATATCATAGTTCCTGAGAAAATTGACCTTGTTCAGCGCCGTCTTCAGGCCTTGGGTGAATATCTGTAATGCTTCATCCTTGTGCAATCCCAACATCGTCATTGCTTCCTCGCCCGTCAAAGTGACAGCAGAAACAAGATAAATAGCATATAAAAGTGCTCGGTTCTTGTGAGATATATCGGAGTGGTTTGTCATTGCACCGATTACCAGATGCTCTGTAGTTGGAGTATGGATCATTTTGGTTATAGGATTGACTCTCTCCAGAAACACCTGCCATAAGCGAAAGATCTGGAAAGGCAAAGGAGCTTGATCATTGATACTTAGAGCGGAAGTCCTGGCTAAAAGAAGGTCATCGTCTTCGTGAGGAGCGGGTGAATCGGTGGGATGGCAATTCTCTTCGTCTGACGTGTCCTCATCAAGAATATGACGCATTTCCATGATCTAAGCACTCATTGTTAGCAAGTAGCCTCAGAGACCATATTTTGCAAAGGGTTATCCAACATTCTCGTGTATTCTGCCCCAGATGTAGCTATCCAGGAATTTGTACCCTCCATTCTGAACTACCAACTTGCCAGGACCAGTTGGTGTCTGAGCACCATGCCCAGCCGGTGACGACCTGGCAGATATTTCCATCGGATCATAGGGAGTCAATCCATTTGCGTCAGAACTTGGCTTGGGTGAGTCTTGGGATGTGTACTGCTCCAGTAGAGCTTCAAGGTTCTTGATCCTTTCTTGTAGTAGCGCATTTGGCGCTCTCCTCTTACGCGCTGGAGCAGGCGTTGACGGCACGCATGGTACATTTGCCTGAATGTTTTAGTTTCAAGATCATCTTCTGAATCTTGAGAGCATACCTTTATGCAGTTGTTGCAAGGAAACACGCGATTGCATTTCACCTTGCGATGCTGACAGTGGTTGCACGCCAAGATCCGAGGCGTTTTGGGCGTTGGCGCGGAGGCATCGGAATGGTAAGGCGAGTCCTGAAGCTGCTGGAAATCCGATCCGCCATCCATGATTAACGATTGTTTTTCTTCAGTACTTAAATAATCTCGCTGAGTGAGTTTTATCAGAGTATGTGCCGAAGCATTGTAAGTCTGTAAGAGTTGGAAATCTCCTGGTGTCGGTATTTCCGTGACATGATGAACTCGGTATCTCGGGCTCTTAAACGACCCCGGTCACGGCATTATGTATGAGGGTTCAATACACCAGCCAATCAGCTACGCCTCGGCAATTTTGACATGGTTTTGACAGATACCGAATTGTTATGCGAACGGCTCATTCGGCATCACCTTTTATTACGTCGATGCGATAGTTGTTTCTTTGATGTTCTGCAGGGAAGCAAAGAGTAGATGGGCGACAGATGCACCTCACGTAATCCACTAATGCACTCTTCCGCCCTTATTCCCTTAGACTCGCCGACAATTACCAGATTGAGGCAACACTCCAAATGCTGTGCCGCCAAATGATCTCCCGAATGTCAATTTTCAGGTTACGGACTTCTCACCGTCATCGCCATGATGTCACGTATTTGCAGCTATAAGATAGTCATAGTTTCGCTCTCACATTCAGTTTTTCTGTAGATGATATTTTTCTTTTTCATCAGCGTCCAGCATCAAATCGTTCGCCATGTCTCCTCCATTTGGTCTCGCTGTCGTGGGGACGAACTGGATCACCAACTCTTTCGTGCAATCATGCCATGAGAGCAAACTATTTGCCCTCACTGCTGTGTACTCAAGAAAGCTCGACACAGCGAACAATTTCATCTCCGAAACGCCCTCGATTAATGATGCTTCAGGGGTAGAAGCTTACGACGACCTGGACGCCATGCTGTCCAAAGGTTCCAATATCGATGTTGTGTACATCGCATCACCCAACTCGTTGCACTATGAGCAGGGCGTCAAGGCTCTGAGTGCTGGCAAACATGTCATCATGGAAAAGCCCTTCGCCTCCAACATGAAAGAGCTCGAAGCTCTTTACGAGCTCGCCGACTCAAAAGGTCTCTTCCTTCTAGAGGCTTATCGTCACATTCAAGAGCCCAACTTCAAGACACTTCAGAGGTTACTTGATGATGAGAAGACTAGGACGGAGAAGTTTGGGAAGATTTATGGAGCAAACCTCTCGATGGCAGTGTATTCGCCATTATTTGGGGACATCACAGAAGGCAACGTCCCAAATGTTGCGTCTCCCAAGTTCAGTGGAGGCTGTTTATGGGATATGGGTTGCTATCCTGTCACATTCGCTGTCCGACTCTTCGGCAGACCCTCATCTCAGGCATATTTCCCAGTCATCCTCGAAACAGGTATCGATGGCGGTGGTCTCATCGTGTTCCAATACACGCCCGAGTCTTCAAAGCACCAGCAGAGCTTTACACTATCGGCCCGCACGAGCAAGATTTATGACTCCCATGCACCAACCGAGATCTACTGTGAGAAGGGAACCATCAGGATATTTGGTGGTCAGGCTTCGAACGTCACAGATATCTGCACTATGAAGTTCTTTCCAAGAGGATCACAAGAGTCTGAGGAGCTGGGAGATACCAGTCCTGAGTTTACAGATATGTTGAACCTGACTTGGGAGGCCATGGAGCTTGGACGCATCATTAAAGAGAGTGATCGTGAAGCTGAAGCTGACTTGAGGGCACTCAGTCGAAGCGTTCTCACAGTGATGGAGGATATGAGGAAGAATAATGCTATTGTGTTTGGTAGTGATTGATTATCGGCATGTCATGCTCAAGACCAAGATATAATGTTGCAGGAGGGACAGATGCTTAGGTACTTATAGAAAAATCACGACTTCCTTTTTTTTCTTTTTTTTCTACCCGAAACTTAGGAACTTGATCCCAAATAACAAAAAGACTTGGGTAATTTAGTATAAATTGAAGATAAGTTTAGGATATTTTTTAATAAGTTTATTTTAATACCCTATATTAAGGTCTGACATTTTCTTGCTCTCTGAGGCCGATCTTCCAAGTCGATATCAATCTGCCTTTTCCGTAGCTGCCCAATTTTGCACCATATTAGGAATTTCGTCGCCAAGTGTCATATCGCCATCAACAAACGAGATACTAAAGACATCCACCCCTTCTGCAAACCCACCGAAACCACTAAAGTCAAACATGTCCGTCGATAAAGCCCAATCGGCTTCAACTGAGGTTTGACCTGCTAATGTCGGGCTTCCTGGCCTCGTTGGAGTTGACAGCGAGGTATAGTCGACGCTTTGCCACAAAGCTTTAACATCTCCAGGAGTTCGCTCGACGTTTGAGGGTGAGAGCTCTTGTCCGCGAGTCTCGCACTGACTATGGAATCTCTCTAGCCGTTTTACCTGTGAGGATTAGGGTCAAATGTCTTTGTCGAGTGACTGATACCATGTACTTACCATTAAAGCAGCATGGTTCCAATAACAAGATAAGTCCTGTAACGATTCCATAGCAGCACGGTAGTGTTTCTGACTCTCCTTTCGGATGTGGTCCCTCTCATCATTCAAAGACAAAGCATGAATCGTACCAGCAACCATGATACAATATCCATAAATAGAGGTTAGGATAGGCACGTTCTGGCTTTTCATATCCAGTAGATCCGTGATGCTCTTCGCATGGGTCCTACATTTTTCCCAGGCCGTTTTCATGAACACTGACGGGGCCTTTTGCTTACCGGACTGAAGCCGTTGTTGAATTAAGAATGGGTGATGAAGTAGACAGTGAGATAAGTGGAACATAGCCTTGGCGAAGATGAAGGAGCCCGCGAGTAGTTGATCAACGACACCATCGACAGTGCATCTTTGTTTCAGGCTTTCCAAGGGGTCCTCATTCATTCCAAAGTAGTGTTCTGCTTGGAGCAATGCCGATGATAGAGTTGCGTAAGGTGCTGTTGAAGACCAAGGAAGTCCCATCTGAGATGTTTGGGTATCATGCAAAACGTAATGCGAGACACGACCAAGGATAGATGCCATCACATTGATGAGACCAAGTGGACAGCATCCATCGATAGCTTCTTGTTCCACACAGTCACCCGTCAGTTCATCGAGAAAGGGTGTTTTCTCCTCACGACCCTCCTTGAATGCCTCCTCGGAGCACGGCAAAGACACCTTGCATTCTTCGTCCCGGATGGCGGAGAAACGTCCACGAGAAAGGCTGATGAGTTTGTCTTGGAGATACAGTGACCAGAAAGTTCGTTTTCGTTCCTCACGCTCTGCTGGAGGTAATGATGGATCGGGTTCCAGGTGAAGCTTGTTATTCTGGGCAAGACGGATAGCAAAACCCTGCTTCATATGGGCTTGGCTACAGAGACCGGCTGGATGATTCGCTATGTCAATGACTTTTCAAGTTATGAACAATATCGTTCATGATGAATTGACTCACCCGGAACCTCAGTGCTTACTATCAATATGATGGTTTGGATGACTGTCAAAATCTTTTCCGGTGGTGCGTTGCCAGTCCAGGGAAGTTCTATGGTTTCCCAGGCCTTAGCAGCGTAGCTAGATGCATCGTCGGAACAGTTAACTTGAGTGACTGGTAGAGATGAGTATCTTCTTGCTGCCGACAAGAATCCCCACAGTAGATAGGTTGGCAGCGTGTCATCAGCCAGGCGTTGCCGAAAGGTTGGTTCATGAAAGAGGGAATAAGGTTGGCTGTGACAGTAACGGAAGTAGACATCAGCAGCAAAGAGAAGGGAACTTGGTTGAGGGCGTTCGTTGGTATGAGATTGTATGGTGGAGGGGGTTTGAAGGAGCACGGGGGCTGGGGTGTTGGCTTGGTAGTGAGTGCGTTTATTCGGTGGTTGTTGACTTGTGACCAACGGCAGCAATCTATGTCTTGATCAGAATTAAATCACCGATGTGTGTAAGATGTTGATGGCTCTTACCTTTCGACTGTAGCTTGTAGTGTTGATATCTGATCTTCAAGAGAAGCAAAC
>JABEEM010001293.1:0-15649 GCA_013363185.1 Fusarium secorum
AAGGGGGGTGGGGCATGGTACTGTTCGGTAGCTTTTGACAGCAATAAGTAGGACTTAACGTTGAAAGGGTAGACCTAATCCCAGTCCTCATCAAATGCGTTATCGTCGAGACGTGTCGTATCTCTGAAATGAGTCCATCAGACATTTGAAAAGATAACATTTATTCGCCCCATGTCTTGGTAGGCTTCTTTCGCAAGCCGCTCAACTTGGATACGTGAGGATAGATCAGCCTGAATGGCTATGTGCTTTGCCGCATCATTGTGGCAAGATTTGGCGGCGTTCAATTCGGCTATCAGGTCATTGGCACGAGCGCTGTTGCTACTATAGTTTACTACGATGTTGAACCTGCGACTAGCAAAGAGTCTGCTTGCAGCCGCGCCCAATCCTGCAGATCCGGCCCTGATAAGGATGACAGGGTTGGAAGTCATGTCGGCTGACGGTTGTTGTGACTTAGACTAGATGGTGGATGGTGTAGTATGTATTCGAAGAACTGGGTGGTCTAATCTAGCTGTGCCTCAATGCCAGCAGCTACTATTGTACCGTACGGACCTGCCAAATCGGAGCCTCCGCTATCGCAAAGATCGATTATGAATGGTCTTCCTACAATCAATCCCCGACAGAAGTGTCGGGGTGGTCCGACAGGTATCTTGAAGCTTACTTACAGTCTAACGGATCTTCCGATGTGTGCTATGACGTGTAGTTTATTCTATTAAGTTTGGCAGCAAATAACTTTTACAATTTATTCAAGGATAATTACAGCCCAAGTAATCCAATAGATACATAAGTATAGATTAGAAGCATACCTACTAAATTAGACAAAGGTATAGGTGCCTAGCATCTTGGGTTGGTTTGTATATTCTCCATTTTATCACCAAACATCCTCCTATTACCGGATTAGCAAATGAATACAGACAGAGAATTTCTTGCCGTATTTTCATTAGAGAGACACCACTCACCTGATATTTCTGTTTTGACTTCATGTCAGTTAATAACGCCTCCGCATCCAGCATAGACATATTGCTGTGGTCGACCAAAGTCTGTGCCAAGGTAGAATACACTGATCGAGACAAACTGCTGGCATCTCCACAGATGTAGACGTGTGCTCCCTGGTTGATGAGCGAAGAAACCGCTTGTCCATACTGCTGGAGCCGGTGCTGCACATAGACCTTTTCGGGGCCTTCTCTCGACAGAGCGGTAATGAACTCGAAGGAATCTCCGAGAACACTCTTATATTTCTGTAGTTTGATTAGCTTGACAGGCTCCTATATCACATGTGGCCGATTGTATGTAGCTCACCTCCCATTCGGCCGCGTAGATCAGATCCTCGGATGCTTTGCGGCACCCAAAGAAGAGCAATGTTTTCCCCATCTCCCGACCCTGTTCCGCCATCTTGGCACGCTCCTGCACAAAGCCACGGAAAGGAGCAACACCAGTTCCAGGTCCAATCATGATTACAGGACACTTGGTGTCAGAGGGTAATCTAAAGTGAGAGTGACGGATATGTATCGGTAGCCTCATATCTCTGCGGGCATTGCGAGGGCCATACAGTTGATAGGTGAGCTTGAAATCATCTGGAGGAGCTTCTCTATTTTGGGCGTACTTGAGGGCAAGCAGGTAGTTTGTTGCCACGCCCTTGAAAGATTTACCTTGGTCGTTGAGCGGCTTTGACTCGACCACGGCTGTGATAGACACGCTGTTGGGCCGCGCAAGGGATGACGAGGATATGGAGTAGTAACGAGGCTGGAGTTTGCCGATGCCTTCAACAACAGCAGAATGCGGCATGCCCAGCCACGGCTTACCGTTGCTGACTCTTGCCAGTAGCCCAGCAAGGTTGAGATGCGCCGATCTGATCTCTTTGAGAAAGAGGTCCTTGTCCTGGCCGAGGACAGTCATTTTCTTCTTTGCCTCCTCGCCCGGGGCAAAGGGAGCGAGGGTAGCGCAGAGTTGACGTGAAACAGGCGCGCAGATTTCCAGGTAATAGCGGAAAAGCGCGTCAAAGGTTGTTGGAGTAGGGAATGGCGCCTTGACAGAGCTGTCGATGGGCTTGATTTTGATGACCTGGTCCTTTGTCTCCCACAGGTTGAGGATGCGGAGAAGGTTGTCAACCTCTTCACTTGGATTATTGGGCCAGACGGCAATGTGATCTCCCGTGGTGTATGTGAGCCCAGAGTTGGCGATGTCAATATCCAAGTGTAAGCAGTTCCTGTCGGTGTTGGAAAAGAGTTCATGTGTCTCTGTGATGGTGGCCAGGTAGGGGTTCTGAGCGGAATAAGGGCCTTGCAAGTTACCCATAATAGCAGCTGGGTTGGGCTCGCCCAAAAAGACCTTTGTCGAGCTTGGGATAAGCTCTTGAACGGGTGAGATGGCGAAAGCAGGCTGGTAGGCAGTTGTCTGTTCCTTGAGATTCAACATGTTTGCGACTGCACCCCACATGTTCTCCTTCCACGCCAAAAAGTCCTCCTCCAAGTCCCCCTTTCCGTCATCTCCCTCTCCAGCCTGTCCCAGACGGTTGGCACCGAGATTGAGCAAGGTCTCGTTGACGGAGCGGACCATCCAGTTATACTTTTCATACGTACTGTTGCCCAGACCAAAAGCAGCAAAAGAGAGGTTGCTCAGAGGGTTTGGGTTGACAGCAGCAAGTTCGCCTGACGTGATGAACTGGTGAAAGTCCATGGCGTTGTCGGTGGGCTCTCCCTCACCATACGTTGCCAAGACAAAGATGAGGACCTTGTCACTCGGGATCTGGCTGATGTTGTTAAAGTCGTACTCCTCGAGGTCTGCAACCATGGTGTTTAGGCCAAAGCGGCCTTTGCCTTCCTTAGCAAGTCGTGAGGCGTAATCCTCTGCAGTTCCCGTCTGGCTGCCAAAGAAGACGACGCAGTTCTTGTCATTGTCCTTGATGATCTCAACGATATCCTTGTCAGGGTCGATCTCAGCTCCAGAGTTTGAAGTAGGGGTTGCGAGGGTGCTGGCTTTGGATTTAGGCTCGGGCATTAGCCATTTCTGGATGTGGTATATCAGCAGGAGGATGGCTCCCACGGCAACGTAATCGGTTAACATGAAGGCTACCATATTGTGGTGACTGCACAATAAACTGGACTGATTGATTGACCAACTCGCAAAGCTCAATCGTGGACAATACACGCCAATTTACATCAATTCTCTATCGCCGCTAGTAGGGCTCAGGTGAGCCATGTGAGTTAGTGGATTTGCCAGTAATCGGTTGTCGGACATGCCGATGGAAACGGCGATGTAGGTGGAGATCCTTTCAAGGCTGTCGGATAATGCAGGGAAGTGTTGATGACGTTTCGGTCTAACACACTGCTCCTGCTATTCCTTCCTAATGCATCTATTGCTTGCAGCAAGGCAATGATTATACGCCACTACGTGGGTCTAATCTAACATGTCAACCCATGTTGTAAGTTAAGTGGTGCAGTACTATAATTTCTTGTACACCTATACTAAGTATATACCATATAAAAAAACTAATAGCAGAGAAACTTCGTTCTGAGGGCACAGAGTTCGCAAGCGTGTTCATTACCTTCACGGCTACTCTAGCCAGAATCGAGCCCTGGTTGAGGAGGCACTGCCACGCCATTGCTGGCTTGAAGCCATCATCGTATACAGCGCTGTGCTTATTAAACAAGCCATCTGGGCTGCCTATACGCATTCGGAAGTGTGTTTAAACTCGTTCACGGGTTTTAGTATAGTGATCACAGCCTCCAGTCTTAGCCAGAAGCTGTTGTCTTTAATGATTCGAACCACTTCAGGCAGGAGAACGGGGCAATCTTAAGATCGCCGCTCATCCCATGAATCTTTTCGAATAGACCAGTATTTGTAGGGTCTCAAGAACGGAGGAAGGAAAAGAAAGAATTATACTATTCAAAATGAGCGAGTTAGTATATGAATTTCTCAATCACAGCTAATGACTTCCAGGTACCTTCTGATTAGCGCGTGAGTTACTCTACTCTACCTTCTACATTAGCACATTCTTAATCTTTGCAATTGTCATCTAGACCGTAAGAAGAACTTGAGAAGGATGCTAATGCTATTACAGAGATCCTCAAAGAATGGATGAAGAAGGATATCTTGATTTAGAAGCTAAAGGCTACTACATTTCTCCCCATATCAGCTTCACCCAATTCTCCGCTGTGTGCTGTTCGTCTCCCGTGTCAAACGTTTTCCAGTAGAAGGCTGGGCCGTCTGGTAGCTGTACCGAGATATTAACGATTCTGTGACCCGAGACATTATCGGAAGCGTCAAATATGATGTTGAACCATTCTGAGCTGGTAATGCGTTTGAAAACCTCGTCATAGAGTTCCTGATAGAAGTCGGGAAGAATTCTCGTGATAGCGGCGCGGCTAGGAGGCTTCCAGCCAGGCTTCATGCGAGTGAAGAAATAACACCAACGACGGCCAAGGTCGATAAAGTGTCGCCAAACAAAGACACCATCCTTTTAGTAATACCTTCAATCGGGAGAGACTGGCAGAATGCGTTGAGCTGCTCAGCCAATAGAGTTTCTGTACTCCGTACAGCCCCCGTAATTGTCCAGCATGACCCCCATATTCCTCTATCAGGAGTTTTGTGGATCCCATTGTACGTATATGGTATGTGTATATAGTACGTACTTTTTTTTTTCTGTACGTACCTATGTACAACACTGTACGATGTCACTAGTGGATGCGGGGTAAAAAGATGATGCTCGTCTAAATGCCAGATGTTAAGCGTGGCGCTACCATCCAAGGCACTTAGCGTATCGGCAGCGCCGTTTTGAATCCATCCCCAGGCCCTCCCTAGCCTTTGAAAAGAAAGAGGAGATGGATAGTGGTGGTCGGCGAGACCTTAACGGCCATCGGATCGTCCGCTCACTGCCTAGAGATCGCCATACTGCCCTGTTCTAACCGAGGGGAGACATGCGGGGTAATGGCCACACTGAGAGTTACGATCTAGTAGCCCATTGGACTTGAGGATATTTGTAACGGAAGGATAAATCATGCCAACAACCTCTCCAACATTAACCATCATTCACAGCAACTCGTCTCTCCATCCCTCTCTCTTGCTTCAACTTCTCCCGCCAACTCTTAGCACTCTTGTATAATCATCTGTCATGGACGCAAAGGCCCTTGGAGGCAGCGACTGGCTGGGCTATCAATGGCACCAGCTCAAGGAACAGGAGCATGCCAGACCCATCTTCACGGCAGTCATGGTGGTGCTCCTCACCTATGTTCTCTACACTGTAAATATATCTCCCTGTTTTGATATCCAAACATGCAACGCTAACAGTCTGGATAGGTCATGTACGCTACTGACATCCCTCACATCAAAGGCATGCCTGAGATCCCTGGCGCTGTACCCGTCTTTGGCCATCTCCTCAAGCTTGGAGAGGACCACGCTACAGTCTGCGAAAAGTGGTGGCGTCAGTACAACCACTCAGTCTTCCAGATCAAGCTCGGCAACACCAGAGCAGTCGTCGTCAACTCCTTTGATGACTGCAAGAAGATGCTCCTCGGCAACCAGAATGCGGTCATTGACCGTCCCAAGCTCTACACCTTCCACGGCGTCATCAGCAGCACTCAGGGCTTCACTATTGGCTCGTCTCCCTGGGACGAGTCCTGCAAGAAGAAGCGCAAGGCTGCCGGTACCGCTCTGGGTCGCCCTGCCTTGAGGAACTACTACCCCATGTTCGACCTCGAGAGCTACTGCATCCTGCGAGACATGCACAAGGACAGCCGCAACGGCCAGATCGAGATTGATGTCCGCCCTTACATTCAGCGATACGCACTCAACACTACCCTGACTCTCTGCTACGGTATACGCATGGACGCAGTCTACGACGAGCTCCTCCGCGAGATTCTTCACGTCGGATCCTCCATCTCCCTGCTGCGCAGTGCCTCTGAGAACCTCCAGGATTACATCCCCGCCCTTCGATATGTTCCCAACAATGAGAAGAATGCCCGCTCCAAGGAACTTCGCGACCGCCGTGACGCCTACCTGGATCTCCTCCTGAACAAGGTCCGCGACATGATCAAGGAGGGTACCGACAAACCTTGCATCTCGGCCGCCATCCTCAAGGACCAGGAGACTAAGCTCTCTGGCGTCGAGGTTTCCTCCATCTGTCTGTCTCTGGTTTCTGGTGGTTTCGAGACTATCCCCGGAACTCTCACCTCATGTATTGGATCTCTCTCAACCCCCGAGGGACAAGCCTGGCAAGATCGTGCCTACGAGGACATCAAGCGACACTATCCTGACGTCCGCGACGCTTGGACTGGCTGCTTCAAGGAGGAGACTATTCCCTATATCAACGCGATTGTTAAGGAGGCTGGCCGATATTACACAGTCAGCTCCATGAGTCTGCCCCGAAAGACCGTCACTGAAGTCAACTGGGACGGTGCCGTCATCCCCCCTGGTACTATGATTCTGATCAACGCTCAAGCTGGTAACCACGGTAAGCGCCCCTGCTGGAAACGTAGCTGTGACAAATTCTAACAAGATCTGCAGATGTCGACCACTACGGACCTGATGCCGGCCAGTTCAACCCTGAGCGATGGCTCAGCGGCCTCAACCCTCCCAAGGAGGCTGATACGGGTGGCTTGGGCCACCTGAGCTTCGGTACTGGATCCCGAGCCTGTTCAGGCCAGTACATCGCCTCCCGCCTCCTGTACTCTGCATTGGTGAGAATCCTGTCCTCATACAAGATCGTGGCGAGCAAGGAGAGCCCGCCCAACACCGACTATGTCGACTACAACCAGTTCAAGACGGCGCTCGTGGCCATTCCCCGGGAGTTCAAGGTCAAGCTGATTCCCCGCGATCCCGCCATGACTTCTCAGTGCCTCGACCTCGCCAACCAGAGGACCAGCGACCACTACAAGGAGTAAGATATTTTGGGGCGTTGCTGTGTCGATGTGGATGTGGGCTTTGAACGTGTAGGATGGGTTACCAGATGTTGTAGCGAAGGATATCACGATTTATATGCAAGCAGAACTCAACGCGAGGAAACAAGATGGGGGTACAAGTGGCGGAGGCATTTACAGATCAGGCCTTTACGTGTGGCATGAGCATTGTTCGTTGTAGTTTTACCCGCTTTTGGGAAACAAATTGAAAGAAATCTCTGAATACTTCTCTTCCGATCCCGAGTGATAAATACTTGTTGAAGATGGGGCATAGTCGCAGATTGCAAGAGATCTCACACAAAGCGTCTTATTTTTTCCCAAGTATCGTTCTGTGTGTATAGATTTTGGTAAAGCTGGACACGTAGACGCAAACGGTGTTCTACTACCCTATTGAACAATCTTGTCCCATGCTGAGATTATATGCACGACAGGTCGTAAGAAAAGAAACGAAAAAACTTGGAGAGTTGCAAACGAGGGGACTTGTCATGCGACCGCGTTCGCCTACGTTAAGCATACGACATGTACTTGCTCGGCAGAGTGTTAGAGACAGTTCTCCTCCCTCTCTAGGTTTAGGCGTACATACTAGCCCAATTTAGAAAAGCATCATCTGCCAGATGCTGCTTCGCACGCAACTGCAAGCCCAAGGGCAAAGCCAAGTTCCGTAGTCTGGGGTTTCCTGGGACCAGGTCGGCTCTCGGAGGACTGGGCAATGTCTGAGCTTCAAGGGTCTACCCCGCGTTCCAATGCATAAGCGGGGTGATGTAGTCAGTCCAGGTGCGTCATAGAGCAGCACAGGTGGGAGGGCCTCTAAGGTCCGCTCTCCGACAGCTTGTCGGGGCACCCGACGGGCAGTTTCCCCCCGGTATGCCCTTTGTTAAAGCAGCTTAAGTACCACAAGTTGGTTTTGCCGGTTTCTAGTTCACAAAAGCGTTAGTAGAGTCAGTCAGTCAGTCCATTCTAACAACCACCACCTTGTCATCATGTCTTCTCTTGTTGCCAGTAGCCTGTTTGGAGTCAAGGGGTATGTGGCAGTTGTGACGGGCGCCAGCAGTGGCCTGGGTGTTATGATTGCCAAGGTGAGCCACCCGTCCATGCTTTTCTCGTGCTGTTGTTCTGGTAAGCTGACCTTTTGGTGACAGGGGCTCGTGGCAAACGGCGCTAAAGTCTACCTTGTTGCTCTGCGAAAACACATCCTTGACGAGAGAGTGGCGGAGCTCAATGAGCTCGGCAAGGAAACGGGAGGATCTGCACACGGGTAAGTGCGAGCTCAAAGCGTGTCAACACCAAAGGTATTATACTAACGCTCCATCGTAGAATCATCTGCAATGTCACAAACAAGGAAGCCATTCAGGGCCTTGTGGCCGAGATCAGCCAGAAGGAATCGCACGTCGACATTGTCGTCTCCAACGCGGGCATCAGACGAGACCCTCCCGTCCAGTGCGATGTGCTCAAGGCGCCTCTGTCGGAGCTGCAAGAGTCCATGTGGTCCTCGCCAACCCAGGACTGGGCCGACTCTTTCAACGTCAACACCACTGCTCACTACTTCCTCTCTGTCGCCTTCCTCCCCCTGCTGGAGGCGGCCTCGAGCATGAAGCTGCCCAGCGGCCGTACCGGCAGAGATGAAGGCCGCGGAGTCGTGGTTGTTTCAAGCTCCTGCGCGAGCATGCACAACGCAACAAACGTGGATTTGACGAGTTATGCCACCAGCAAAGCCGCTTCCGATCACCTTGTGAAGCTGCTGGCGTCCAAGTTTAGCCGCTTCTACGTGCGAGTGGTGGGAATCAACCCCGGCTGTGAGTAGATCCCTGAACAGTCTTGATGACCTGGTGGCTGATTGTTCAATCTAGTTGTTCCTAGCAACATGAACCCGGTGGGAGAAGAAGGGAACCTCTTTAGCAACCTGTTCGACAAGGTCCCTGCCAAGCGAGCAGGAAACGAGGATGATATTGCCGGCACTGTCTTGTTCCTCGTCAGCCGGGCTGGAGTAAGTCCACCTACGCCAATCCTGCTTGAATGCTACTGAAAACAATGCTAATATTGCGTCTAGTCATACGTGGATGGAGTCAACCTCTGTGTCGATGGAGGCCGCATTCTACTTGCCAATGGTCAGGAATAATGAGACGAAGCGCACGGAAAAAGGAAGCATTAAATAGAGAAATGAAAGATTGAATCAACCTGAACCATATGTTATAAGCATACTCGTAGATGAGGTTATTTCCAGTTCATCAATCCATTTCTGTTCTATCTCGAATCAGTCGCCAGGCCATAATTCCCACAGACGGGAAAATGCTGCAAATACCAGCAGTCGAAGGCTACGACAAATATTGTTAGGAGACATGGTTGGGATCCCCCGCAAAGATGGGGTAGACGATGTGGATCTGGTACTGTACCGGCGTACTGGTGCTTATCTCTGCGGCCTTATCAACGGGGGTTGGCCGATCTTTCGGGTCTTTTGGTGGAGTTTTGGAGCGGTCGGATGAGCCGACATCACGAGAATCGTACCCAAAACCCTCAAAAAGGGATTGCTCCTGATAAGAGACGTATCAAGGCTTGAGTGGAGATGTAAGCTGTATTATCTTGTCGAGGAATAGGTGCAAATCTGCCTCCAGCTCTAAAACAATACCACCAAGATGTCGATCGTGTCAATCTCAGACGGTACAGGGTGAGCAGCTGCCGAGGGAAAACTATCGTGTCCATCAACGACTGACAATGGCACAGCTCCAACTTGAGCGACAAAGAACTGCGCGCTTTTGCTTCAAAGATTCATGCCGAAACACTGCATGACAAGGATGCCGAGGACTACCTCACTCTGCTGAGGTCGCTCGAGACCGTCCTGGATAGCATCGACAACTCACCCGACTACATTGCGCCAGATCTGCTTCCCACCAAGACGTCCTCAGAGGATCGCAGATACTGGAAACCAGCGCCACAAGACAACCCCTTCAACGCCTGGAGCCACCAATGCGAACTAACATGTGCCAGTCCAACCAGCCATCTTCTGGCCGGACGCACCGTGGCCGTCAAGGACAATGTCTCTGTCGGGGGGCTGCCGACAACGCTCGGGGCACCCCAGTCGCTGTTCCCTCAGGCCAACGGGTACCCCATCTCGCCTGTTGATGCCGTGGTGGTGTCACGTATCCTCCAAGCCGGCGGCATCATCAAGGGCACGTCCACCTGCGAGAGCTTCTGCGCGTCCCCGCTGTCCTTTACGTCGGCATCAGGCCCCGTCCACAACCCGCTGCTACACAATCATACAGCCGGTGGAAGCAGTAGCGGCTCTGCGGCTCTTGTTGCGGCTCATCGCCTGGCATCCACGTGCACCGGCAACGAATCCGAGTCCGAGTCCTCTCCATGGGGCCAGACTGTCGAGTTGGCCATTGGCACTGATCAAGCCGGGTCTGTGCGAATCCCCGCCTCGTACAACGGCCTCTACGGTCTAAAGCCCACCTTTGGCTTGGTCCCCTACACAGGCGCCGGGTCCATGTCCCCCATGATCGATCATCTGGGTCCCCTGGCGGCCGAGCTGGAGGACATTGCCGCGCTGCTCGAGGTCATGGCGGGCTACGACGGCTACGATCCGCGCATGACCCCAGAGTCACCACTTCTGGGCCGAGTGAAGCCCTACCTAGAACTGCTGCGAGTGGCCAGGCGTCAAGTCCGGTCTGGGACCAGACCTGGCCGCAAGCTGAGGGTTGGCCTGCTCAAGGAGTCGTTCCACATGCCTGGTGTTGCTGCCGACGTGCGAGATATCGTCCACCAGGCGGCGACGAGACACTTTGGGGCTGCTGGGGTCTCTGTCGTGGAGCTTTCTATCCCAATGCATCGTCAAGGCCCTGCCATTTGGACAGCAGCGACTCGGCCCTCCATGTCCAGCTACCTATGCCAAGGAAACCCCTCGGGCCACCTTTCTTTTCTGTCACCGCATACGCAGATCACGTGGCCTCCGTCCCAGAAGACATATGACACACTGACGTCCAATAACCCAGCTGTAGTCAACATCATGCTGAGCGAGAAGTTTGCCAAGGAGTCGGCCAAGGCTGGCTTGGAGGCAAAGGCCCATCGCCTGGTCTTTGCTCTTAGAGCTGCCTACGACACTGCCTTCAACGACGTGGACATTATAGTCACGCCTTGTGCGCCGACAGTTGCCATGCCTCATCCAGGTCCCAATGGGCCCGACGGGAAGGGAGCCTCGATCCTGGAAAGACTTGGTGTTGCCGTTGGCTTGACAAGCAATACCTGTCCCTTCAATGTGACTGGTCATCCTGGTCTGAATGTCCCTTGTGGGTTTTCCACAGCCAAGGACCATCCTGATGTGCCTCTGCCTGTAGGTATGCAGGTGGTGGGCAGGCGTTGGGCCGAGGAACAGCTCCTTGAGGCTGCCGTCTTGTTTGAATATGGTCGCGAGACATATCAAAACATGGCGGATGATAATAAATAGTGTGCCATGCAGGGCCTTTGGTGATCAACGCTAGTACATGCATATATATATTGTTTAAACTTGTTGCTCACGTCCTGTCACTGTTCCTTGAGAAATCCAGCAATCGCCTCATCCATAAACTTCTTGTCTGGCGCATTGTATCCCAGCCCAGCCAGATGACCCCAAGCAGATGGTATAACCTTGAAGGTTGATCGTGGAATTGCCTGAGACTCCTTCTCAGCGGCTTCCCAGCGGAAGTACTGATCTGTCACACACGGCATCACCAGCACCCGCGCCTTGATCCGTGATAGCGCCTCTGGTAAAGATGCGTCTCCAGAGATGGAGGCAACATCACCTCTCTGCCACATGCCTATCTTGGCCAGCAAGTCGTCGGGGTGCCAGTTGTGGTAGTTTGTCCCTGCCGCAGCCTCATCCCAATCACTCAGCGTTTCATATCCTAAAGACTTGTACATCTCCTCCTCGAACCACTCGGGGCTTGTCAACCACGCCGAGTATGCTTTGCCAAAAGCCCGCAGTCCGCCCAATGGCTTTGGAGAGGTCCCGCTGCCATCTTCTTTGCGATAGTCGGCGGAATACTCCAGCGCAGCCTTTGGCCCTTCTAGAAACTGGTAGTTGTGACGGCTGGTACGCGCTGAGGAGCAGATGATGACGGCGTTACGAACCATCTCTGGGTGCATCAGAGTCCAGTGGTACGAGCACTGTCCCCCCATAGAGAAGCCGATCACAGCATCGAGAGCTTGGATATTAAGATGCGAGGTGAGCAACTGATGCTGAGCATTGACACAATCTTGGTAGCTTAGCGACGGGGGAAAATTGGTCGTGTTGGATGGGCTGGAAGATTCGCCATTGCCGAATAATGCCACCACAATGACTCTGTGGTACTTGAGGGCACTATCGCGAAAGGTCAAAGTTGCTGGAAGGCGGCCTCGGAAGCACGTCACAATAAGAGCTACCTTATCGGCAGTTGGGTTGATATCCAGATATGCCAGTTGGATAGTCATAGGACCAGTTCCATCCTGAAAAGTGAAGTTGTCGATTTGGTACTGCTTCGCTGTCGCTTCTGCCATGCTGAAAAAACGTAGTTTCTTTCGGTTTCCGTGGAGGGTATAGGGTAGTGAATCATTGTTACCTGTTACGGTAAGCTTATATATATCGGCGGGTGACCTTACCCACAATTTGATCTGTCGGAATATCCGATAACAGAATTTCTACGCTACCTCCAGTATTTTCCTTCACCGACTCGTCTAGCAAGGGGGCTCCTGACCAGGGAGCTTCTTATCGGCATATCCGCTTGCCAATCAACAGGCGGTGGAGCTCTGGAGTGGAGGAATGGTATGTAATGACTAACAACTTGAAGCAAGCCACTTTTGCGGGGTCTGTTACCCACAAGCACGGACAAAGACCAGCCACTACCGTTCTTATCGCCTATATTTACTAGACTTTTCCGTCGTTTGGTTTGCAGAATCTCGTAACCTCGACAGTTCACTTGGCAGACACTTCCACGTCAAGCAATCACCATCACCATGTCTTCTTGCTGTGGCAACAGTTCCTCCTCTGCGGCGAGACCTTCCGAAGCCGCTGCAGCAGGATCAAATCCTCATCCGTTGGGTATGTTTCACTTCCATGCACGCCACGCGTCACAACGCGTAACTGGTAGTGACGGCTTCTGATGCTCGAACCTTGTGCTGACATGTCCAACTAGATCCCCTCACTCCCCAAGAAATCAGCAAGACCTCGTCGCTTGTGAGGTCTGCAGCTCCGTCGGGCAGGGTCAAGTTCAACAGCATCACCCTTGTTGAGCCCACCAAGGCTGAGTACACGGCCTACAGGGACCACAATGGCAAGCGTCCTGTTAGGCGATCTCTAGCTGTTGTCATCAGCCGCAGCAACCAGCAGGTCTCTGAAGTATTTGTCGACCTGACCAAGGGCGAGGTTGAGAAATGGCTCGGCCTCAAGGACGTCATGCCCATTCTCACGCTCGAGGATCTCGACGTGATCGAGAAGATTGCCAGGGACGACCCTACCGTCATTGAGGCCTGCCGCGGCATTGGAATCACCGACATGTCCAAGGTCTTTTTCGACGGCTGGGCCATTGGCAGCGACGAGCGCTGGGGATTTGAGCATCGACTGCAGCAGGCTTTGCCTTATTATCGCGAGTTCCCTTCCGACAACCAGTATGCTCATCCTCTGGACTTTACTGTTATTGCCGATACCGAGACGGAAGAGATTCTCTCGGTCGACATCCGGACGGTCAATGGACAGCGCACACCATTGCCCCGGAAGCAGCACAACTATCTCCCTGAGCACATTGGACATCAATACAAGCACGGTGTGCTAAAGCCTATTGAGATCACTCAGCCCGAAGGAGTTTCTTTCCACCTGAAGGGCAATGAGATTGAGTGGGCCGGTCTTAAGATGCACATCGGGTTCAACTATCGTGAAGGCCTGGTTCTTTCCGATGTGCGGATGCACGACCCCTATCAAAACCGCGATCGCAGCATCTTCAACAGGATCAGCATGGTCGAGATGTTTGTCCCATATGGCTCTCCCAAAGCCCCGCATCACCGTAAGCACGCCTTTGATATTGGCGAATACGGCGCTGGATATATGACCAACTCGCTTAAGCTGGGATGTGACTGTAAAGGCACAATCCATTATATGGATGCCCACCTCGTGACGGGAGACGGCGAGCCATGGACAATCGAGAACGCAGTTTGCATCCACGAAGAAGATAACGGCCTCTTATATAAGCACACCGACTTCCGAGACGACTCCGTGGTTTCCGCCCGAGACAGGAAGCTTATCATCTCGCAGATCCTAACTGCGGCCAACTATGAATACGCCTTTTATCACACATTCTCCTTGGACGGAACATACAAGTGCGAGGTGAAGCTGACTGGAATGCTTAACACGTATTGTCTCCATAAGTCTGAGGAGGCAGCGCCGTATGGGACAGAGGTGGCCGAGGGAATTGATGCGCAGAACCACCAGCATATCTTTTCGTTGAGGATTGATCCTAACATTGATGGACCCGCTAATACCGTGGTTCAAAGCGACGCTGTGCCGTCGAGTAACCCCGTTGGATCCAAGGAGAATCCCTATGGCAATGGCTTCTTGTCCAAGAAGACGGTTCTCCGCACCGCCAAGCAGGCCGCTGTGGAGTATAACCATCAGACCAGCCGAACTTGGGACATCACCAATCCCAATATCGTCAGCAATATCAGCAAGAAGCCCGTAGCTTACAAAATCGTCAACTCTTCCTGCCCCGCCCTTCTCGCCCAGAATGACAGCGTCATGGCCAGGCGAGGAGCCTTTAGCACAAAGTCACTATGGGTTCTGCCTTATGCCGAGGACCAAAAGTTCCCAGCGGGCAACTACGTCTGCCAATCCACAGGTGAACAACACCCGCACAACGAAACCATCACCGACTGGGTCGCCCGTGATGGCTCCGTTGACAATACCGACATTGTCTGTTATATCCAGTTCGGTCTAACCCACTTCCCTCGCATGGAGGACTTCCCCATCATGCCGGCTGAGCCAGTCAGTGTCATGCTGCGTGCGAGCAACTTCTTTGAGAAAAACCCTGCGCTTTGGGTTCCCCCGTCTGATGTGGACAAGGATACGTCATCCAAGCTGGCTTCGTCTTTGCCCAGCGAGCTCAAGGGTGTTCCCAAGCTTTGACGACCGCTAGATTAAAGAGAGTAATCGTGTAATTTTTGCTACTGGCCTTGATATTAGATGGTTTGGGAAATATGTTGAACACTTTGCATTTCGATCAGAGATTATACTTTCAGGATATTGGTGTTGTGGTGTTAGCAGTATTAACTTGTCCTCATCAGAGCAATCCCTATGCAAATAACGTGGTACAGCTGATGTGATGCTGGTTGTTGGGCTATCCCTTAACCACCCTTGACCCCTTCCACCACACCAATAGCTGATAAAAACATCTTTCTGATAAAGAACAGAAAACAGTATTGCTTAGTATTGCCAATATAGATCCCGTGCAATATTATTATTATCAAGGTGTAAATATCATGCTACCTAATATAAACATAGTTTATACTATATTTATTACCGGGAATTGTTATACTACAGTTTTCATCCCCTAATAACTGACGTAACGCTGGCAATCAGATAATTAACTATCCATTACTAATCTCTCAGCCCTTGACGATTATAACCTTCCATTATGTCTCAACCAGAGCCTACTCATAGCTACTAGCTCATCATCTATATACATGCTATTTACGGACTAGTCAACACTAGTTTCGCAGTGGGAATCTACAACAGGTTTCTAATACAGTAAGTCAAGCACCCATGT
>JABEEM010001296.1:0-13441 GCA_013363185.1 Fusarium secorum
TGGCTACCTGCGCCACGCCCCACCTATTTTGTGGAACGAGTTCGGGTGTGCTAAAATGGGTGGGGCGTGGCACGGGTATCTTAAGGAGGAGCCGGCCAATGGCGGCCCTGGAAACCCCCAACCCAGACCGACTCAGACCACCCAATCCGACCGGCAGCTCTGGTCGGTCGGTCTGACGAGAATTGCCGGTCGGTCGGTCTGCGGTCTGAAGGTGGTCTGTCAGACGGTCTGTCAGACGGTCGGTTTGTTAGCCACACTGGTGGCATAACTGTTGGTGCGTTGGTAGCCATGTTTGACGACAAGTTTCAGAATACTGGGTAGTGCTTGAGACAAGAGAGATGGTGGGCTTCAGCCTTAGCAAGGTAATGTAGTGTTCAGGTACAGCTGTTGGGCATAGTAGGGTTTTATATCTGTGAGAAATTACGGTGCATTCTTCCTCATGTCCTGCTAACAGACCTGAACATTGCACAATGCAGAGCTGGAGCTTGAACAAAACTAGGAGCTCATTATTCGAAGCAAGCTATAATATCTCTTATCCCGCACCGAGGTGCGAACAATATCCTCCTTCGTATGTTCGGTGAAACTTCGTTACAAAGAGGCTTTTTATATCTGCAGCGTGCATTGTACATCTCCGGACCATAGAAAAATTGGTCCGGCTTCTGACAAGTATGCAAACAAGCTGGAACACACGAGAAGAGCAATTTCATGAATCTGAACAAGGCCCATTCGCAAACACGATTACCGACAAACCCGATAATTAAGAGGCCTAGAGCGCCAAAATATGGGTGGAGCTCCCTTACAGCATCTTCGGAGACCTGGAAGTAGATGGGACATTTTCACATCTGCTATTTTGCGCGAACAGCCTGGAGCTATAGGCTACAGCTTTTCTGGACTCGAAAGTATTCCAAAGATACCACGTGTTTCGACTCAGCCATGAGGTAGGAATAATTTGCAGTCGATCGTCTTGAAACATTCCACGGCAATGATGTGACACTAATATTATCAGGTCACAGTATCTTACATCGGACACACTCACGGACACGGGTTTAGTCTTTTACCATATAAGCAACAGAACAAGATTAGCACATTCAGTCAAAGAGTGATGACAAGCACCGGTTAAGTTCCTGATAAATTGATCTCGCAGTCTTACTAACGCCAGTGACGCCCAAGTCTCATCTAAAGAGCCCCCTAAATACCAAATAGCTCGACCTGCACATATATCTACCAGTATAGCTCCTGATATGATCACCGCATTTTAGCCTTCCCCGGATACCGCATTGAATTTCGCAACAACTCGATCCAGGTCACCTTGAGTTCATTGGCTCTCCGGTTTGTTCTCCGCTCCATGATATGAAGTTGCTTCCTACTGATCAATCCGGTGTACCAATGGGTTGTCGCAAACAACGCCGTGAATGCTCTTACATGGGCGATCAGGGTCAAGTAACCAGATGGCAAATTGCATGTTGTCCACTTCAAACATGACTTCACTAGCCTGGGTAACCACAGCCGCTAGCGTGAGCTCTTGGTCTGGGCCATCCACCTGTTCTTTCATCTTAGTCATGTGATTGTTGAGTCTTTCAAGATAGGAAAGCAGATGGTCGACTTCTTCCTGAGAGGGCATTGGTGGAGTAGCTTTTCGCGCAGCTTCACGCACAGCTTCTATCTTTTCAAACACCAAGTCGATGAGTGTCATGGCCTGGTACGACAAGTTCTTGAAAGTAGTGGCCATGGTGTTAGACGCGATTGGAGAATTCTAACTGGTCTGTTGAAGTATTGTGTATGTTGCTACAAGATTGCAATATATTGCGAGTGAGAATTGAAGTGATAGCAAATATTCAGTGTCGGGATTGATAAGCCACAACAACTTTATTTATAAATCTTCCGCTGCTATAACATGTAGATGATGAAATACTTGGATCGGTTTCGGATGTCCTTTATTCATCCCGAGTTCGTTAGACTAATCGTGTTGTGTCATGAACATACAGAGTTATATCTTTGAATCCAAGCCTTTTGTGTTATTTATCAATGAGAATGTGGACAGCCATTACAGCGAACAGAATCCAGAACGCATACCTCCCATGGAAACAAAGAGAGTCACAAATGAGCAGCACCTAATCCAAGCGTGTTATGCACTGCTGTAGTATAGTATCGGATTTGGTTTAGACATGTTGCTGCAGAGGTCATGAAGGCTGAGATACACAGGCATCATAACAATACAGCAATATTATGGCAATAATCTATGATTACCTACTCATCAGTATATTTGCAAGACTAAATTCCTGCTGAAGGATTACCAGATTTACTAATTGAGCTTTGAGAGAGGGACAATTCGCAGCCAGCTTCTATCGAAACATTCTACTCTGCAGCCACACCACTGGAATTTAACATCAACTTTACAGTAGCTTTTACGTTTAAAATAATGAATGAGATTATTAACTTTCTCAACATGAACAACATGATAATGTCAGAGTAATATAGTTAAAGTGTGATAATCAAAGGACGCTGGAGTTTATAAATCAAACCAAGTCCACGAACGTAGGTTTTATCGCTATTTCGTGAGGCAGTTTCTAGGAGCTTTATGTCTGTGACTCCCGAAAGACGGACCTTGTAGTGGGCCCAGAGGGCATCGGCATCGTTGCGTACATCCCAAAGACACTTGGATATGAGAGGGTCCTCGAGTACAGCCTTGAGAGTCTTTCTATTTGTGGCAGGCGTGGTGAAAGCGGCGCTACCAACAGTCTGAATATAAATGAGCCTTGTGGGTGGTTTTTTTTAGGGTGTACGTGAATGGTTATGATGATGATAGTCCTGTTGCGGCTAAGACTTTTGCCCTCGAGGTCGACATATAGCGTAGCGCCCGGGGGAATCGAGTCAATGATGTCCTTCAGGACTGTGAGTGATGAGATCACATTTGCGGCCTTGGCAGACAAGGCCTTCGTAGATGAAACCTTCACAAATGAGGCTTTCGCAGATGAGGCCATATCTCATAAAAGAGGCATGTTGCCAATGACCTAGAATGTTAAGACTCTCAATTGTGGATTACTTTTTCACTGTGCCCTCTCCATAATGGAGGCGGAGACAGACTCTATTTATACACGATTTCAACGGAAACCTCGGTGGTTCTGGTAAATAGCCTTTCAGCCAAAACCTAGAGATGAACTGTTTGTGTTTGTTATTGGGCGTCCTTCAAGCTCGTGATGACGATTCTAAGGTTTTACCCCGCGCCTATGAAGAGGTCACAATAGCATAATGTGAACTTTTCAGCACGGAAGCTTTGCCGGAAGCTCATAGAAGGCCTCGCGCTATGGTTTCAAGTTATTGGCTGTTGTAAGTCTTTTGCGGAGAAGTCTTGGGTTAACAGCCAATATCATGAAAGAAAATGCAAAGAATTTTCGTTCTTTTGGCTGGAGAGTCACCTGTCGAAGGCTTGATATTCCGGCTAGCAAGTGCTTCCATGGTTGAAAGAGGGAATATTAAATGGCCGTTTTTATTAACTTGCTGCGATTTCTTGTAGAGGTTAAGGGTCGCGAACTCTCCCCAGTATGTATCGATTGACGCTGTTGGATAGCATTTCTCTTTCCTTGAGATATCCAGATGCAGATTTTCCAGTGTGGCAAAAGATATTCACAAGAGAGAAGTTAAACAAGTTGAGATCTTTGCGGAACGTATGAGACGGTTGAGGTCAAAATCATGCTAGCACAGAATAAGATGAACATGGTCCTGTCAAGAACACGGACGATACTGTTGTGCCGACGCTCCGGGCTTCAGCAAACTTGAACCTCCACCCACCAGTTGCTCTCACTCAACAGTGACCTAGTATCAGTAGTATACATGCTTCATTACAAAAGAACGGGAGTTGATAGAAAGCAACCCTGTAAGTTGACGTGATGTTGCATACCTTACAAGGATATGCCGATCACTTGTATCAAGACTAACCGACTTGAGTGGGAAGAGGGATGTAAGCGAAGTTAGGTCAACAAGTCTCAAGTGTCAAAAGCAAGGAAGACCTTACATCTAACCTGCAGATCGTGTCTGTAGCACAAGCTTGGGCAGCTTTAGATTAGTGCGATATGCACTGCTAACAAGCATGGGACATGATCAGGAAGTCTGCAAGGCAAGTTTTGGCGTCAAATCTAACAGTCAGAAGCAGAGTTTTGCTGATAAAACCATTTATCAGTTATTCATGTTCGCTTGTTGCAGAGTCTTTATGCAGTCTGAATGCAGCTGAGAGTATGAGACCGTTAGCCAAGATCATCAAAGCGCCGATCCCTGTCTAATTCGGAATCTGGTCAAATAAACGAGACCCCGGCCCTAACTTCTTTGAGTAACTCGCACAGGCCGCGTGATGATTGGATCAAGAGTCACCGAATGTGGATACAGTAGGATTAAACGCTCTGAAACTCCTCCACCGAAAGTGAACAGCTCACTCACAACGCATCCCCCTCCTCGTGCCATCTCGGGCATTTGGCTCGCCTTCCCCATACCGTCACGCCACACTCTTTCGGTCCCGACAGGGTAAATGCGTGCGTGAGTGATGGAGCAGACGATAGCTCTCAAACCTAAACCGAGGGCTTCTGCCTCTGCCGGGGGCGGTGTGCAACCCCCTCGCGGCGGCGACCCGTCAGCATCTCAGATCGTCTCGGTCCCGGCCAACAACAAGCCACGGGTGAGCAAAAGAGCACAAAATTGCCGCTAGGGCAGACCCGTTTCATGTCGTCGGTGGCTTACTTACATGTTTTATCTTTTGGTCGTCTTTAGATCCCGAATGCCAATGTGGCTGTCCTTGACATTGCAGATCGCTCAGGCCAAAATGCCGCTAAGAAGCCAAAGACCAAGTATTTCAAGACACGTACTGGTTGTAAAGAGTGCAAGTTCGTGCAGACAGACAAGACAAGACGTCTACCTACTCAAATGTAAAACTGTTACTAATATCATCATGCAGACGCCGCAAAGTGAAATGTGATGAGGGCAAACCAATCTGTAACCGGTGCAAGGCAGTCGGTCTAACATGTCATTTCCCGCTGAGCCAATCCGTCAGCTTCAACACCACAGCTACAGCCGTGACAGCAGCACCCCAGTCCGACACACGCATCCTAGCCAAGCCAAACTACATCCTCTCGCTCTTCAAAGACCAGACGCAATATGACATGTTCTCCACTTTTCTCTGGTCCAACGAGCAGGGCACCACCCTCCCTCACAACACCTTGGCTACCATCACGCCTCAGCTGGCCCATGAGGATGCCGCTGTCCGTGAGACGTGCTGTGCCCTAGGCGGTGCAGTCAACGCCTTCACGCAGCCAACCATTGACTCTGTAGCTGCCGATAAGGCGCATCAGCTGTCTCTTCAGTACTATACACGTACTGTGCGTGCTGTAACGACTGCTACCTCTACACTCCGTGCGCTGCGTAGTGTTACTCACGTGGCTCTTGTTTTTCTCACCTACGATATCCTTCGCGGGGACATGCACGCTGCTGTTCTGCACCACGACCACGCTGCTCGTCTTTTTGAAGCATATCTCGGTAAACGATGTGCCCAAGAAGGTGTATCTTTATCAGATTTAGTATTTGATGATTATGAGAATGCCCTGTTTGACATGATACAGCGATTGAGTACCTACCCGTGGGCCCTGAGACTGGGTATCACCGGGGACACGGATGAGTTCCTAGCCGCGAAGCGATGTCTGGGAAGACACAGGTACTCGATAGATAAAATGCCCTCTTCATTTCACGATTTGGATCAAGCGTTGAGATGGTGGGATGTCGCACAGCACCACCTAGCTCATCATCTCTTCGACGACGATAAAGAGACGACAAAAGCAACATGGGAGAGAGCTTTCTCGGTCCTTTCAAGCTGGCACAACGGTTTTGTGCTGCTATACCGCTATACGCAGCAGCGCAAAAATGAGGAGCCACACAGTTACGTGACAGCCAGTGTCTTTGAAGCACTGTATCTGGAGTGTTTGTCAAATCTCCACTTACAGCTCAACACGGATGCAAAGGTGCTACCCGACGCGAAGCCCGTGTACCGCGAGATCATCGCCACGACGCATCGTATTCTCGGCGAGCTAAAAGGACCGCAAGCAAACTTCCGCTTCATGGACAACAACGTCATGAAGCCGTTGTTTGTTGTTCTCTTCAAGTGCAGCGATCCCGAGATCAGAGAGGGTGTCAAACAAGTGCTGCAGCAGGGTGTCGCAAAGTTTGGAAGTGCGTGCCTTGCTGGGATCGTACTGGGCATGATGCACATGAAGAGCGAGCACGTTCCGCAGATATTGAGGAACGTTGAGAGAGCGGTTGGATGGCATCTGACATCCGTTGGGTGCGGACCTGGAGTGATTACCGCTGGTTAAAATTGTATCGATAGTGATGAGAGCGTGATTTCATAGAATATACGATAGTCATGATAATGAGAATCAAACACTTGGGTTGAATAATTGCTGGTGTTGAGTACATGTGTAATTTCGGATCCAATCTTTAGTGCTGAGCGGACATCAGGTCTCTCACAGAGGTACTTCTCATCTGGAGAGAGAACGGACAGAATTAGTGCAGGCAAGCAATGCATGCCCCTGCATAAGTGGAGAGTCGCACACAACTCGTCTTTGTGCGCGATTTCTTGATTTTGTGTGTTTGCTCAACTTTGTGCATTTGTGCAGACAGAGACTCAACAGCATTGCATTATTCGCTGCCAACATAAAACATAAAACAACATTTGTGTATAGGATGATAAAAAGAGTGTAATTCGCTGTAATATCTATAACTTTTCCCTACTCAACTCCAGCCAAAGTCTTCTTCGCAAACCCAATCCTCGTCTTCTCCGCATCAAACACCACAAAAGCCGCCTTCAATGCAATATCACCAAAGATATTGATATCGCCCGCACTCGACTGCAGTCCACCATAACAAGTCCCAACCTCTCTCTTCCCCTCCTTCTCCCCCGGAACAGGTCCCTCAAGCGGTGCGAAATTCATGTAAGCACCCGGGACAGTGATACCCGTCTCCCCCACGTAGAACGTAAAGTCGGGCATTTTCGTGTCGCACGGGAAAACGTAGCCTGCCGCTGTTGCGTCGATTTTGGCACCGTCGATTTGAGAATAGTACGCTTTGTTGACTGCTTCGGGGAGGAACATGAGTGATGTCCCTGTGTCGGCGATGGCGGTGATGGGCGTCTTGGTGACATTGCTCTTTCCAACGGCATATCCCGTTGAAGTGAATGTCCACATTCCCGTCGATGAATCAACATTCGTATACGTAATGTCCCCCTCATACGCAGTCTTGTTGATGACGCCAAAGGTATATGTACCTGGGGCATCATGTTTCAAATCCGCGGTGAAGACCCCAGTGCCATGCTCTGTTTTCGCATTGTCAAAGAATGTCTTTTGTTTCTTCGGCGTGACCGTGTTGATGGAGCTGAAGCCCAGTCCTAAGAGGCCATCCAACTCTTGCTGCGTCGCAAAAGACTCATCCACTTTGTCAGCGACTTGTACAGCCTGAGCCTCCACTGACAGGCCGCCGATGGAGACTGTATCTTTCACAACATGGCCCGAAGCGCCACTTCCATCACCATACTCAATCGTCCATTTTGCACCCGCCATCTCCTCACAAGTCTTCGACTCGGAGGCATTGTATCGGTTGCTGCTACCGCCTGCGGTAGCTACTTTTGGACCATATACCCAGAGATCCGATGATCCTGTATCGAGATCCATCTGGAATGTTCTTGGAGGATTTCCGATTTGGACTGGTGTCAACCACTCGGCATTGTTCTCAATAGGTTTATTGGCGACGGTGCCGGTACTATCCCGACGAGCAAGTACTGAATTTTCGAGATGTTCCGGAAGATCGATGTGATATTTTCGATATATCTTGCCGAGAGCCGCAATTCCATTGCGCTTATATACTGGATTTCGGACTTGTTGAACAGAATGTTCATTTGGTGATGTAACAGTCGGAAGGCTAGCGACCAGTGTGAAAGATGCGAGCCCGCTCGTGAGAACTGAAGAGAACTTCATTATAAAGGAGAGTAGATACAAGGAAAAAGAAGAAACAGTATAGTGAACGTGCCGTACAGAAGGAATGGCTACAGCGAAGCGTACATCAGAAACGAAAGACCTCTCGATCTGGGGAAGAATAAAACTCATATACTCCCGGAGTTCCCAAAAGATCGGAACTCGACTCGGGATGAAACTGCAAAACTTGGCTTTTTGTTAGTCTCACAGAACGCGTCAACAGGCACAAGAGCCCCACGAAACGGATGAGTTTTGGAAGGATCATATTGGATACCGGGTTGCAGCGTGGGGCGGTCAACGGCAGAAGAGAATGTCTGTGGCGTTTAACATGGGTGGGCTGGCTATGAATCGTGTTGTGGGTTGGTTGTTTGTACGTCAGCTTGGTGGTGGAGGTTGACACGCGGCTAGTCAGGGCGAGGTGTTTCATGAGGTGATACACGGGAGCTTCCGCCAAAACAGTCACGACAAGAACTATATCTGGATGGTGTTTGAAGAGAGATACTAAGACATTGGGATACAGCTGGTGGACATTCACGCGGGAGATGAGTGCACAGATCGAATGCAACAATGAAAGACGTTGATTTTCGATGGGATCCAGCGGGATCCTCCCTGTAAAAATGTTTCAACTCCACCGAAAACGCTTTTGACGTGCCCTGCATTAGCGCACTGGTTAGTCAGTTAGTGCGTGGACTGGAGAGCCGATCTGCGACAATCGCCACATCCCGACCTGGAGCAAGCCAGGATTACGAAGTCAATCACAAGGGCCTGATCCAAATATTCCGAGGAGAACAGGGAGATTAAATACTGCTCATAATGCTGTCCATTCAGCCTCCTTCTCTTCAAAACGTAGCAGTTCTTCATACTGAGTCTCTAAGGATGTAGAGATACTCCAGGACTACCTATTAAAGACGTCATGTTTACTAGGACTCAGTTACTAGCTAGTCAGCCCAAAGACATGATTGGTGAAAGAGATTTCGCGCGAGGACTAAACCCCCTCCCTTTCTTCACTGTGAACATGTCCTCTACAGCATTTGGTTGCATTAGTAAACAAACTCACTACCAAGAGCCAACGACATGCCTCGTCCCTTTTTACCCGGCCCGGCCCATGAAAAATCCCAATCCCAATCTCCAAGCCAATGTCAGCCGCTGGTCGCAACCCTGGCAAGACGCCGTAAGCCCATCACGTTAGCCTGCGAGCTATGTCGGCAGCGCAAGTCCCGAGTGTGTAGTTTCATGTTTCCCTAGTGTGCAAGACGATGAGTTAAGAAAGTTTCTTTTTCTTTTTTAGTGTGACGGCGGCAAACCGCAGTGCTCGCAATGCACCAGACGAAGGACGGGCGCCCCTTGAACAGCAGGGAGTGTATCAGGAACTATTTCACATTCTAGCGACAAAGTCGAGGGACGAAGGGGCAGGTATTCTGAGAAGAATACAGAGCGGCCAAGATGTTGAGTCCATACTTGGTCACATTCAATGTGCAGATCTCCTCAAACAGGCACATGTAGTGCCGGATCACTATTACCTGTATGAGTTTCCTTATCGCAAGGACATGCCGAGCTTCTTGATCCAAGAGGGAAATCAGTACCTTGACTCATGGCTGTATGAGTATTCTTCGAGTGAAGGGAGGATGCTCGATGATGATGCCTCAACAACCCAAGATCCGAGAGTTTATAAGGCTCCCTATCATGCTGGCGTGATGGTAGATCCTCATCTAGACAAGATCCAAGCGGCAGATTGGACGTCCATCATCCAGGATAACAAGTCATTGCGGAAGCTCTTACAGACGTATTTCCTGACAGAATACACATTCTTTCCAGCTTTCCAAAAAGACTATTTCCTGCAAGACATGGCATCAAGCCGCAAGGAGTACTGCTCCTCTCTTCTGGTCCATGCAGTCCTCGCATTGGCTTGTGTAGGTAAGACCTCGCGTGTTTTAAGGCCACCAAACACTAAGCCTTTGTCTCCAGCACGAATCATCGGTCTCGATTCTGGAATCTAGAAACTCTGGGCTACTAGTGCCTTGCAGAAGCGCACCGGTTATGGGAGCTTGAGGTTGGACATGCTCAGCTTACGACTATTCAAGCTGCAATTGTGCTTGCAATCGTACATGATGCCAATGATCGTGATGAGGAGGGTAGGGCTTACTTAGCTCAGGCTGTTGCGGCTGCGCATGCAACGCAGTTATTCCCTTCGTAGAAGAATAGCGATGACCGCGAGTTCAATTCTAGAGCCGTTATAGCATGGGCGTTATTCGGGCTGAAGGCGTAAGTCTCGCTTCCTCTTTTCAGGATTAAGCTAACTAGCAATAGTGTCCACAGCTTTCACGTGTTCAAAGCGCCACTACTCTCTAGGCCTCCTAGCATACCGCTCTTTGAGCAATATGAATGCTATGGTGACTTCGTGCTCCTTTTCCCAGCAGCGAAAGGACCCGTATCGGTGAACTATGCTAATACCTTTCGCACACTCTCTGAGTTCCGACTTATCATGAATGATGTTGTAGCTATGTTCATCTCGGATTTGAAGAACACTCCTTACGCCACGGTGGACAATATCAAGGGCTTTTGTATTCGCCTCGACAGCTGGTACCAAAATCTGCCGCCTGAACTCAAAGCCAGAGAGATCTCTTTTCCATGGCAGCTCAAGCTCCAGTAAGCTCCCGACTCATTCACTGCGGCTTATGTTGACTCTCTTTAGTATGCACTACTACCAACTGATCATATTTCTTCTGGAAACACTACGTATGACATCTACACTTGCACTAGTTGATGAAAGTGTTCAGAAGGTCTTAAGCGACGCCAAGATCAGGATGGAAACATTAATACGCCTATACTATTTACGACATGGATTTGAGTCCTATGACATATTTGCTGTAAGCCTGCTTGCCTTTATAGGCTTCATGCAGGCGAAGATTTTGGATAGTGCTGAGACGGCAAGTTTTGAAAGCAGACGATCGACTGTTGTCCTCGTTGCAAAAGGTCTGCAAGATCAAAGCCAGAATTGCTATCTGGCAAGGCTGGTGTTTCGTATACGGAAGAGTAGCGTGGGACGTGAGAACCAGTTTTTGATAAAGGAGGTGGATAATGAGGAAGAAGATGACGAGGCAGAGAAGGTAATGGAAGAGCAAGTGAAGACATCTTGGCCAATTGACCTTGAGTGGATTGATGTTGATCCCGAGAAGAAGAGATAGGAGAATCTAATTAGGAGGACAAAAGAACTAGACATTTGATGAGTCATATTCCAAGAAAACTGTAAGGAGATTTCATCACATAACAAAGCTCTCTCCTGCTTTTGTTTATCAACATTTGGCTGAGGATATTAGATGAGTTCGCGACCAGTTGTTCCGCATACCGAAACAGCGTCTTGGCTTGAATGATTCTGCCGAGGACACAAGAGATGGATTTACGGGCAGGGTTTATTATCATTGACTACTGAATATCATTTCATTCGACAACCGTTCAACAAGGGTTAGCCAGGTCTGAGTTTGACAGTATGAGATTCTGATGACACGGAGATAGCACCATGATGACTTTGACCGGCTCCACCGAGATAACGTCACATCTGCGACCTTCACTTACCGGGGAGAAACAAGGTATTTACTACTTATCACCAACTAAAGATAAAACTCATTGAATAAACATGGCTTCTTGGTACACTGAGGAGACAACCCGACCAGCTTTCCGCAACAAGCCTACGCCATTAATCAGCCTGTAGCCGGCCATTTCCAGAAACTTGCTTCAAACAGGTCCAAGACAGGTTCAAGAGCATACGAGTCTTCATCATAGTATCTCGCTCGTTGTCGAAGAACACTCCCTAGATTGAAGACCTCAAATCTGCCCTGAGAAACCGTGTTGTTGGCGTTCATATTGGCATCTCACCGCATACGCCAATTCCAGAGATTGTAGACATATTGGCTGAGGTCAAGCCCCTCAACATCGACTGCATCGTAACGCTAGGTGCAGGAAGTATCGCCGATGGAGCTAAGCTTGTGTGTTTTGCTACTGCAAATGATGCTTGGACCGAAGAGGAGATTGGTACACTCTGGGGCGGCAAATCGCATAATCCTCCCAAGCAGGATGATATAAAGAAGCCTACAATTCCGCTAATCTGCATCCCTACTTCGCTTTCCAGCAGTGAACACCAGGCTATCGCTAGAGCGACAGACTCAAAGAGCAAGGCTAAGCACCTTTAAGCCAGACGCTGATCAGGATCTGGTCGTACAAGATCTGCAGTTGACAACTACGACGCCACAAAGGATCTGATTTAATACTGGTATTCGATCTGTTCATCATTGTGTTCAGACCTTATGCTCACTGCAGAGTAACAGCAATAGAGATGCATAGGCAGTAAGAGGCTTAGAGAAGTTAATCTCTGGACTTCTACGATGCAAACATGACCCCAAAGATCTTCAGGCTCGCCATCTTTGTCAGACCGGCGCCGTCGAAACCATACGTGCAGTTTAGTCAGGCGTACCTCTCGGCACAAGCCACGCGACAGGCCATCAGCTTGGACCCTTCAATGTCGGCCACGGCGAGACAAGCTGCATCCTCTTACCAGCTGTTTGCAAGTTCAACGCACGCAAGAGCACCAACAACGATCGGCAGAAACGAACAGTGAACATTCTGCTAAAGCAAGACACAGGAAAGTATCTGCTTGCTGAGAATGAGGTTTCGGAGGGAGAGGTTGGTCTTGGGGATATTCTTGATCTGATCATTCGGGAGTTGGAAATGCCGCGGACTTTGAAAGATGTCGGTGTTACGTCTGAGCATTTTTCTGGTTTGGCTGCGAACAGTCTGAGTGATATTTGGATCAAGACGAATGCTTATCCAATTACAAAGGCGGACGAGGTTATGGAGATCTCGGAAGCCGTTGCTGGCAACTGAGTAATTTTTTATGTAGGTTGGTCATTGGTGTCCCCAGAATACAATAGACATGGCAGTCAGTCATGCCATCTCTCATCTCATAGCCCTAGTCATTCAATGGCTCCAGGCGCATCCTCCACGATAGATTGCCGTGGTGAGTAACCAGCCTCTGAACAAAAAATAAACGTCTATCCACTCACCTGTCTCCAAAAGACAAATTAGACATACAAGCCGAAACTCTATCGGAGCAAATCCAAGCTTAACCTTATAAAACGCGTAAATATCTACAGGGCACCACGAGCTGCCTTTCCAAGTAATACACCCTAGGATCGGGGCCCAATAGATGGACGGGTCCGTACACTCACGGGTCCCCCATTAGTCAGCATAACCCTAACCCTCTGCCTTGCTGCTTTTTCTGTCTCCCCCTTCTGCTTCACCGCCTAACATCTCATCATATCTATCCTTGCTTACTACTATTAACAAATGAACTCTCTTCCTCCTCAGCAGTGGTATTCATCACAAGAAGATCTTATTCGAGATCTCAATATCTGGGCAGCAATCGAAGGCTAGAAATTTATAAC